>VDFB02196498.1:0-19289 GCA_007258455.2 Sequoia sempervirens | reverse complement strand
TTAGCAGTATGGTTTGGTCATGTGCAAAATCACTCACTTATTCACCAACTTCAGACGGTTCGCGAATCAGACATATTTTGAGGGAGATATTAATATTTTAATTGTTAAATTAAATATTAATTATCTGGAGCTTATATTATAAGTTATAATATTATTTAATATTATAACTTAAGTGAATATTAAAGGGGTCGACCATCATTGAAAAGGGGACCATTTTTAATTAATCTTTTAATTAAAAAGAGGCGTCCAACTTTGGAATAATTAAAAGTGAAAATCCAATTTTATTTAAATGATTGCTTTTGGAGAGAAGTCGACTTCTTGAGAATATAAAGAATTTTCATTGAAAACAGAGCCATTATGTTATGAAATCGATTTTTGATCAAGTCTTCTTCCGGAGAACGAAGCCAAGGGTTTCAGTTGTCTACAGGCATTGGAGAACGAGCCATCTTCAGTGTTGCGGTTCAGAGGCTGTGAAATACCAGCTGATCTATTGCTTTCAGAGAGATCTTCATCCAGAAGTTATCACAGAGCTTCACAGTTGAAAATATATTCAGGGTTTCAGTTTGTAATTCATCCAGAAGAGTTTCTTCATTTAAGGCGCCTATTTCCTGAGATCTGGAGACTTCAAGCAAGGGCCGTACTTTTTATTGTCTGCTACTGTCAAAGCCGTACAGTTCTGATCTGCAGGGCCATACCATCATAAAGGAGCCGTACTTTTCTGTTTTGGGAAAATTGCCTTCTATACTTGCAGTCTGACTTCACAACTGGGGGCGCCTATACATCTAGCATCATTCTGGATCATTTGGCGGAGGGAGAAAGGGTTTTCTATTATAGCCGTACCAGTTCAAGATCATTTTCAGCTTGCTGCAATATCAGGTTTTCATCAATAAAAGCATTTCTTTTTTTATTCTCATGTTATCAAATCTCTTTGTAATCGCTCCAGTAGATTAATAAATTAACTGGCATCATTAGATCTCGTATTTTCCATCATTATTGGCATTGTAGTATTTTTATTTGAATTTATTAGTAAATTCTTGCAAAATTGCATTTACCTCTTGATGCACAAAAAACTCAAAAAAACCAAAATACACAAAAACAAGCAAAAAAAACACACAGTTTCAAAGATCGGTGAGAACAGGGGTTTCTACATGTACCTTCTCCCCTCTACTGTCTGAATATTATGATGTGGGTCAAAGTTGACCTTGGACTTGTAGGCTGTAAATGGGTACTACTGGATTTCCAATCTAGCACTCTCAGCTACCTGTGAGGACGGACAAGATTCCAACATATTCCCGATGAACAATGGGAATGTAATAGATGCCTTCTTGGTTGGCCTCTGGATGTTCTGATATTCTTCTAGTTGCCTCAGGACTTCGAGCAAAACCATCCGATTTGTCAGATAAATGGGCAACTTATAGGGATTTCTAGTAAATCCTTGGATCCTGATATATGTAAATTTTGGGAATTGGATGAACCAGGACCCATATTTACTGATTAGACACTTCGCCTCATGACTCAACCTTTGATGTACTCCCCCTTGAAGTGTTCTGGTGATATGCATTAAGAACGCATCATGCGCCCTTCTGAAATGAGACTTCTCCTTCAACTGGAGTTGTGGGTAACAATCGTAAGGTCTGAGTTCGTTTTCTCCGCTGCCAACTTTTCCCTTGCAAGTTAGTCATGGATACTTATATGATCTGGCCAACAAGTAGACAACATACGAGCTCATGTGAAAAGACTTAGTCTCTTCCAGACTGATCAATTGCTCGTAGAGATTGTCACTTATTATCTGTAATGTCCCCTTCTCAAGTCTGATCTTTTCAGTGACCGTTGGCCTATTCCGGAGACTGGAGACCCGTAGGCTAGTTGGAAGGAAAAATTAGGGTTTCCTATTTTGAAGGATGTTCTTGCTCGGAGTTGGTTGTTTCAATGGCGGATTCTTTCTGGGTTTTCAGAAAGCTTCGCAGTGATATGTTCTTCTTGGCATTACGAGCATGCTTGAGAACATTATTTTTAGTAGAATTCTACGGCGGCGATTTCGGTTGGGTTGGCATGGTTGACTTCCTACTTCAGTTTGATGAGTTGAAAACGCTCATTTCAGGGCCTGGGGCACATTTGGAGAGATAAGTTGAGCTATTTAATTAAAGTCACGTTTTAATGTTATATTTTAACGTTGACCCCCTTGGCCTAGCTTCTTCACTTTAAGTCTTTTTAAAAGATGTTCTTTAAGGGTGGCGCTTCATTAAAGAAAATTAATTATATCTTTTATTATGAAGTTTAATCCAAGCTTAAGTGGACGCCATTTTCAAGGAAGAATTAAAATGATATTAAAAGACAAAGTTTGCTTGGAAAAGTGGGACGCCACCTGTGGAAGAATTAGGGTTTGACTCAAAAGAGAAGGTTAGGGTTTCGAGAAGAGTCAACCGAAAATTATAGAAGGAAGCCTTTGGTCATCATTGAGATTATATTTGGTCTATAGTATTGTTACTCTGCCGGAATGGTATTGGATTGCTTCGAGGAATGAAGGCTTCCTAGCTCGGGCATTGCTTCTTGCTTGCAACACAGCAACTAGTGGTGAATTAGTATAGTTTTGTGAGTTTCATTGGGATTTGTGCATTGTTATCAACTTGTGGCTATGTAGTTTCTGATTTTGCATATTCGAGGTTTTCCAGATTTGCATTTTAGTTGCAGCAGATTGTTGTTTTAATTCATAACTCAAAAAATACAAAAAAGATTGTTCTAGGTATTGTTTATATCCCTCTGTCTGGGAAGGGCGAATCCTTGTCTTAAGTTTCAGATTTTTTAGTGATGCATGGAATTTTTAAAGTAAAATCGTCCCTCTTGCTGGGCCGTACTTTTCAGATCTGCATTGGGTTTCATGCATTAAATAAATAGGGTCTTTTGAGTGAGTCTCAGTGTTCTATTTTGGTCGCCATCATACTAGGACCATTATGCAATTCGTCTCATGAGATTTGATGAAGTTTTGAGCAAGTTGTGAGTAGATTTGTGAAGTACAGGGCTGCTGTTTGTGCACAAGGAATTCTGGACTGTCATAAAGCAGATTTTGAGGTTGGTCTGTTTAGTGCAATTTCAGATCTAAGCTTCATTGATTCAGTAAAGGAAACTCCTATATATTGTTGCAACTCTAGTTATCTGTTGATTCACAGTGAGAGCAAGTTATTAACTTATTATTGTAAGCTGACAGTAATGGTTATCTTGTTTATCATAATTTGAATGCTCAGCTTTCCGTTCAGTAATTGCAATAGTATTTCCTTTACCTCTGCCCTATGGTAGCTCCTTTCCCACTCTGGGTTAGAAAGCACATTCTGGGTGTTGAGTACTTTCAGCATTTCAGTTATTTCTTTCAAGCATTGTAATTTGTAATACTCCGCCATATGGTCGCCTCAACTCCATACTGGATTGGGTAGCACATACTTGGTGTCGAGTTCCCTTTCAGTACTTAGTGTAGAAGACCCTCTGACCATATGCTCACCATCAACGGCACCATTCTTGGTTAGAGTTCTTGCATAAGCATTTTGATTAAGATCCTCTGACCAATGCTCACACCTTGCCCACATCGGGGTCCTGGTGTACATTCTGGTTAGAGTTGCTTCAGCAACGTTTTGGTTTAGCTGCTAACCTTAACGGGTGCATTGGTTTGTAATTTGAAAAAACGAAAAAATTGGCTCGGAATATTTCAGTGGTATCAGAGCCAAGATCTTGCCATCCTGTGAACAAACTGTCTATGAGTGACAGAGAAAAGAGGTACATTGCAAGGGAAGACAAAAGGTTGGAAAAAATTTCCAGCCCTATCAGGCTCCAGAAGGTCAGACAGCTTCAGAGGTTTTGAGGGCTAATTGGGAGTCTTCTCAGGAAACTGAAATGGCAGAAGGTGAGAGATCAGTTGGGGGTAATGAGAGGTTCACCAACAACAGAGATGACAGTGGGAAGGGAAGAGAAAGATCGATAAGTCCCGAAAAGAGATTTGAAAAGAAGATGGATGCCTTGATGGACATGGTATCTCTCATGATGGGGAAAGTGGGCTAGAACACAACTCCACAGAACAACTCAGGGCATGGAGGAGAGCATAGCGCCTCCAACCAGCATGATGGACATGCATCTCGGCCTGTTTCAAACAACACTTATGTCTCAGCCAGGTCATTCAAACCCACCTTCTTGGCACCTGTAAACACTCAGCCAGATCCTAAAGAAAATGCTTCATTCGTGGAGCAGTTGAGGCTTGGCCATGCGGAGTATGATTCTCTCCCTGTTGACATCAAGATGGACATGTTCTATAATGACTTCATGGATCACAAAAGAAAGAATAGGGGACAAGGGAGACATCATGAGCAAAGAAGAACACTAGTGCAAGGGGATTTGTATCAAGCTGTCAACAAGGTTATACTTCCACACTATGACAGGAGTGATAACAGTTCAGCCCAAGCTTGGATACAGAAGTTGGATAACTATCTAGCTCTCAGACCCATGTCAGAAGAAGAGGCGATTAAGTTCGCTACGCTACACCTTGATGGGGTGGTGCACGTGTGGTGGTACCATGGCCTAGTCACCTTGGGTCATCGGTCTATCACTACGTATGATGACTTCACCAATAGGCTCATCGAGAGGTTTGAGAAAAAAGATCCTGAAATACATTTCAGAGAACTTGCACAGTTGAGGCAGTATGGCACAGTTGATGCCTACATAGCTGAGTTCCAGAGACTCTCAGTCATGGTCACTGGAATCACAAAGAGGCGATTGGTGATCCTTTTCAGTGAGGGTTTGACGGAACCACTCAAGGGTTGGATTAAAGCCTTTGATCCACCAACCCTACAGGAGGCCATGAAGAAGGCAAGAAACATGGAGTGGGCTGCTCCTAAGGAAAAGTTTCAATCCAATCCATCCTTTCACAAAAGGGATAAAGGGAAAAGACCTCAACATAGACCTCCTTTGAGACCTCAGCATAAGGAGTTCAAACATCATAATCCCGTTTCTGAACATCCGCCTGGCTATCGGTGTCGGAAGTCCATTATGTCCATATACTCTTCTTTTGAACTCATCGAATTCGACATGTCCGAGATCGGTGTCTACGACATTCTTCCATTTTGAATTGATTTTAGTCTCCCGCTGGGCACCTTTGCTGGTGAACTTCATTGCTGGTTTCTTTGATGATTCGCCCACAGTGGTCATCAACCTGCAGTCAGAAAATTAACATTAATATGGAGACCTTTTAAATTGATTTATTCTCATGCCTTGTGTTCGGATGATTTACTTTCAGCTTATTAAATAATTGAATTGCTGCGAAAAAGCAAGCTGAAAGTAAATGGATGAAGTTGAAAATTTTAGCCAGAACTTTTGCTAAGATGAAAGGACAGAAGAAGAATGGCGAATCAACTTGACTGAACATCAAACCTCAGAAAAAGACTGCTGGTTGCAAATCAGATTTTAACTCTGATAATTTAAAAGAAGTGCGCCCCTCTTGCACAAAAGAATTCAACTTCCAATAAATCTTTTCTTTTCCTGCGAAAATTCTTCCTCAGCATAACATTACTTCTCTCTCTGGAAAATTTGATCTTGCCTACTTGTTGGCATTTAAATTCGCACCTCTGGAATGCGGTTTTGAAAACGGACAGCTATGCACAGATAAACTGCTCTTCAAATTAGGAGGGGAAGCTCCCTCTTGCTGATGGTGTTTGAAAGAAAGTAAACTAAAACTAAGTTGCCTATCTTTTTGATCAGCTTAGGAAAAGCACAAGGTTTTTTAAACACAAAGCGCCGCGGCTGAATTTTTTCCTAAAATAAGTTCAACTCCTTCACTTAAACTAAAGGCGTTCTAACCTCTCAGTAATAGCGAGCAAGAGAAGTTAGAAATTAATAAAATTTGGTGGAAATAGCACAATAATCTCTCTTTCAGCGAACACACCTATAGACTTGCAGAAGCTGAAATAAAGATCATAAAAAGAAGTAGAACCACGGATAAGAATCACAAGATTTTGGACCAAGGTAAAAGAGGCTCATGATTTTTATTACTCAAATCTGAAACAAAGCTCGCGCTAACATGCCTTGAACAAGAAATTGCAGCTAAGGAGGCTTACAAACTTATTCTTAACACAATAGAAAACAACAATCTTACTAACACCTTGTTGGCTAAAGAGGCTCAACAATTTGCTTATCACAACACAAATGAACAATACTTGAGCAACAAATAGAAGGCACAATAGGCTCAGCATTTTGTTCTCACTAGCACGGTTAAAGAAAACTAAATGAGCAAAGGCTCTTATTTATAGAGAAGCGGAGGAGTAGGGAACCCTAAAATCTCCTTGCTTTTCACAATCTGAGCTTGCTGACAACTTTATTACTAAATCTAGAAAAACCCTGAAAAAGCAGGAAGCGCCAACTATTACACTTATCATCTTCTTTCTATCCTCAAAGAATGTGGATAAGGATTATTCCAAGAATAGTAAGAAAGGAAGAAGCTTCTAGAAAGCTTCTACTTTAAAGCTGTTCGATCACATCAAGCTACAGGAAATTTGGGGAATTGTGTCCCGGTTCGGTGCATCTATGCCATCAACAACAAAGCACCGCTTTTCAAGAATATCTTCAGCATCTGCAATAGATCTCAGGAAATCTTCGACCTCATTGGCCGCTTTATCGAACTTTGTTGACATCACTGAAATATGGCCTATCCTTCTGCCAACTGGACTGTAATTGTGAACAACGCTCTGGAACTGATTTTGCACCTCCTCAAGCCTGACGTAGTGTTGTGACCTTTTCACACATCGCCCCATTCAAAATGGGGCCCCCTAATTTTCGCTCCATTCTGGTCTTTTGGCTTGGGTTTTTCTCTCTCTCTCGCTCTATCTCTTTTATGATGTCTGCCTTTTGAGAATTGCGCCCGTCAGTGAATATTTAAGCATGAAATTGACCAAGTCTGAAAATTAGGGTTTCATCTTTCCTGGTCAATCCAAGGTCGAATAAAGTGAATAAATTGAAAATTGAGCTTAACATTGTTGTCAACATGTTTCGGCCGAACTCTCGGCAAGTTTTTCATCGGTCCAGGCGTGCTTACTATTTTTAGTAAGGTGAAATTACGGTGACAATTACCGTCAGCATTTTAGGGATTAGATAGTCACCACGACGTCCGGAGGGCGCATCAAATACTGCATGCAAATTTGAGCAAAAGCGGAGACAACTTACTATTTTTAGCGATCCGACTCGAGCTGGAAATTTCAGGAGAAGCAGATCTGAGGATTTTTTTTTCTTTGCATGTTGGAATATTCCTTAAGGTTTTTTTTCGAGACCTTAGCGATATAACATACGGTCAGGCGACCGCGCCTGGTCATGCGGGAGGCTATTTTAAGTTTGCATGTCGAGGATTCTTTTTGCGTAGCCGGATGATTCCGATGGGTTTTCGGAAGCTTCCGCGATGGTGTGACATGCAAATGAAGATAACTTACTGGAACTTTTTGGAGTCGTCACGGCGCACCGCAAGTAGTTCGGAATCCGCGAGTTGATGTAGCGCCCACATAAGCGAGAGCAAATGGATATCTTTTGACGTCGCATGCAGAAGCGAATTAGGGTTTCATATGCCAGGCCTAAAAGAGGGCAAAGTGCCAGAATTTTCGAAAGCGGAACATGTAAACCACACGATCGGCATCCGCCGAGGGCTATCTGGCTGGTAAAATTTCAAGTCAAGCGGGCACTTACACTATTTTGTAGTGAATTTGAAGCCCGGCTAAAATAATGCCAAATTCAGTGCATGTTCGTCGTGGAGATAAGGTATTGGCGAACACCTCTCATTCAAATTCCGAGTCAATGAAGACAATGGAACTATCGAAGTAAAAGCGGTTACACTATTTACATAGTAAACCACCTTTGAAATGGGCTAAAAATAGCGAGGTCAGCTAAAGAAGGAAATGGCGACCGACAGGACGACAAAGTCATGAGGATGCAGTGTGCAAAATTTCAAGTCGTTCTGAGCTTCAGAGATGCAAATTCAAAGGACTTACTATAAATAGCAGGGCATGAGGGCTGGCAAAAACGAAGAAAATTTCTAAGTCTGGAACATCCAGTGGACATGGCAAAATGCGCCCAGTTGATGAGGAGGCATGAAAATTTCTAAGAACAAAACTCGTCCTCCACACAGGCTAAAATGCGCCCAAGGATAAGAAAGTCAAAGAAAGTCAACGATTTTTATCCTGAAGGCATGCCAAAATGCGCCCAAGGGAAATTGAAGGGAAGTTGAAAAATTTTCTAAGTGTAGATATCCGCCACCACCCTCAAAATGCGCCCATCCTTCGAGGGAGGTGAAATAAGCCCAAATTAAGCAAGAGGTCCAAAGGAAGTCAAAGCGAGGTTAGTCCTCCTCCTGCCACTAAATAAGCCCAAAACAAGGTCAAGTGGAGACGAAAAAGAGGAAGTTGAAGGGTCACTCCAAGGCGTGGTAAGAAGTTCATCCATCAGCTATGTCCAAATGCGCCCAAGAGGAAAATGGGTCAACAAGTCAAAGTTCTTATCCTTCTCCTACATAAAAATGCGCTCAAGTTAGAAAAGAGTCAACAAGTCAAGGAAACTCGTCCTCCTCACCCTCCTAAATGCGCCCAAAACAAGCATGTGAAGACAAGAAAGGAGAAGTCGAAGGGTCATCCCTCTTGCATGCCTAAATGTGCCCGAGTTGAGGTGTAAAAAGTGAATGTAAGGTGGTAAGTGAGGTAAAAGATACTTCAAAGCGTGGTGAAAGGCGTTGAAGATGTTTTCCTAGCGCCTAAGGTGGTAAGTATTGAAGATAATATGCTAGGCGTTATTCCTCTTCAAGTCCAAAATGCGCTCAAGGTGGTGTGTTAGAAAATATTCCAAGGAGGTGGAAATAAAATGCCAAGTATGTTATGCGCCTAGAGTGTGGAGTGAAATGTGAAATAAGGTATAAGATGGGTGATGAAATTTTTTCAAAAGCAAGGATGAATATCCTCCTTCATATGCAATATGCGCCTAAAGTTTTGAGTGTTAATTAAAAAATAAAATATTGCCAAGGCGTGGGGACTTCAAATAAATATTTTTTCAAGTGTGAGGTGGTGAGTGTGAAATAAAATATGCTAAGCGCCCTCACGAGGATTTTTCAAACAGGGTTGATGTTTTTTTTTTTTCTCCCAGGCAACGATGAGTAAGATCAAACAAAATTTTTCTAAGGCAAAATTTTCAAAATGATTCAAAATTTTCTCTAAGGCAAAAATGTTCTTCCTTAGGAAAAACGTCTAAGTCTGGGAAAGTGATGAAATTTCTTAAGCCATGAATGGATTGCCAGTGAAGAAGTCCAATGATGCCAACTGCACAGGATCAACAAAATATTTTCAAGTCAGAGCAACCAGAAATGTTCACAGGTGTTGAAGAGCAAGAATAAATTTGCTAAAAGTTATTTTTCCAAGGTGCAAAATTCAAGAAAATTAAATGAACCCATTCATTGGGTACCCATGGATTCGAGACATTCTGAAGAAAATTTTCTTCTGGGTACTGAACGTTTGCGATGATGGATGGATTTCTATGTTTTCCGCACTCCGCCAATACTTTTTCAGTGAAGAATTTAATCAGTGCTCAAATTGTGAATTTTCCTAAGGAGAAAATTTAAAATTCTCTAAGGCAGGATGAATAAAATGTGTTTTTCAAGATGAATTTCTCCCCACAACGAATTTGAAGTTGGAATTGCCTAGATGATTTTGATTGAATTCTTCGAAGATAAATTTTCTAGAGATTGAAGAGTTAAATTCAAATTTCAAGTGACAGAGCTCCGGCTGGTGAATTAAAAGGATGGATTTAAATTAAATTTTTAAAAAATAAATTCAAAGATGCCAGTCAAAGTCAAGTTTCTAGAAGAGCAAGATTCCTGACGTTGAGAGACAAGTGTCAGAAATACCAGAGAGGGAGAATTCAAATTTTGAAGTGGAGTAGTGGAAATTGAATGTACTGGCTATAATTGGCTTCTTCTAGAATTCGAATTTTGGCTATAAAATGAAGGAGTCTCTCACTCATTTCTCACAGTTGAAGAAGTCGACTTGCTCTTGAGAGTGTTGCTAAGCATTGCTAAGGCTTGAAGTTCGAATTTTTGGCTAAGTCTGAGAGTTACTGGGAGAAAGGCGTTGGAGATTGGCTATTGCTGAAGTTCGAATCTGCTGAGGGGCGCCTTGAGTTGCCAATACAAGTGGAGGAAATTTCGACTCAAGGAGGAGTTGCTGAGCTGCGAAATTGTTGATTGAAGAAGTATTCAAAATTGCTGGAGCTTGTAGAGGGACGCCTTGCAAGTTGCTGAAGATTCAAATCTGCAGTTGAAGAAGGACGCCTTGAAGTGGTGAAATTGTTGATCTTAAAAGTGCGAACTTGCTGATTGATACTTGCTGGTGCAAAGTACGAGTTTATCAAGTTGCTGATTGAGGTTGCTAAGGCTGAAGCTTACTTAGAAATTTTTCTAAGTTTTGAAGTTCGATTTTATTGGAGAAGAAGCTGAGGTTTGCAAATAAGAAAATTTATTGCAGCTTCTTGAAGTCGACTGCAGCCCCTACACAATATCTTACTTATTTTATAAATCAAATTGCTGATGAATGTTTGTTATGTTGCAAATGGCTAAGACAAGGGCGACTGGCAAAGATAACAATGGTGCATCCAGACAAGCTGTGATCAAGAAGCTGAGTAAGACATTCATGCCAGAATCAAAGTTTATTTCAAAGTTGGGCAAGTTGACAGACACCAATTTAGGCTCTGTCAACCTAGAGACCTTTAAGAACAGAATGTTAGGGATTGGAAGTCATCGACCTTCAACCACTTCGCACAATATTGTTTGAAGTGGGTTATATACAGCTGCTGGTTTCCCACCAGCCATTCAGTGCTCGGAGTTGATGATGGAGTGCGCCAATTATTATGAAAAGGACCACAGATCGATCATGTCACCTGATGGCCAAGTGCTAGCCAATCTTACTCTAGCGGCCATTGGTGAAGCTTTCAGGATCCCAGTGCACAAGAACATGATTTACAAATCCAGAGAACGGGCTGAACGGATGTATGCTTCTGCATTCGAGAGATGCACGGAGACAATTAACACTCACTGGATGAGCACTCCTAAGCCTTCTCGAACGAAGCTGCCGAAGCAAATCATTGCGGAGGACTTGAAACAAGAATATTGTGACCTCATCATGATGCTGAGCAGGGTTGGTGGTTGTGCACAGTCCTTTATTTTTGAGCCTTGGATGTTTTACTACATCAACCTCGTGCTAGAAGGGAAAGATTATGTCAATTGGGCCGAGATGATCAATGATAATTTGCATGAGCAGCTCCTGAGCTTGAGGAGAACGAAGACATTTTACATGAGCTCCTACATCATCTATATGTTGGCACGTATGACAAAGTACAGAGGGATTTCTTACAAGGAACCTGTCGGTTGTGGCTCCCACCAGTTTAAAATATATGATGCTTGTCCGCAGTTGCATTTGGCGAGCACAACTCACTACAAGCATGTCAACAATTCCTTCACCATGTATATCACGAGACTGCTTCAGGAGCGGTTACATCACAGAATCTCGAGGGATGCCCAAGAGCTGATTGAAAGGTATGGGTGCTGGTTTATACAGTTTCCAAGGTTTTCTTACATTAGGCTGCAAGGTTTTTCATCGTACCCATATAGGCTGCCTAAGTACCCAACAGATAGAATAGTAATGCTAGAGATATCTAGGCAATTGCTTGCCTTTGATAAAATTCAAAAGAAAAAGAAGAAAGGGTGAGTAGAATTTCCAATTGTTATGGGCAACTCGGATGAGGTGTGTCCCTCAATACAGGCAGCTAGAGAGGCTGAAAATGAACTTCAATTTTATCACTTCTCATATCATACTAGCTGACAGCACTACGACCCACATCATAATATCAAATGGGTACTGTCAGAGGAGTTTAAACATAAGGCCACCATTGAGGATTATTGGGCTGATGCAGCTGATGAGATTGAAGTAAGGAAGAGAATGTTCTCTCGGTTGCCCATTACTCTGATCAAGGAGTGTGTTGCGGGTCCTATGAACCCCGGTGAGAGCGAAGATATGGATGTTGTTCATCCAGATTATGCAGCTGTTAGAGATACTCCACTCCCACCTCCAGATTGGTCAGAACCTGAGATTGCAGATTTAGATACACTTTCTATTCCTGTCCTGACATTCACTAGGGCATGGCTTGATAGGCGTGTAAGCAGGTTGAAGAGTAGGTCAATTGCTTTGACTTACAATATGATGGGAGATCCGCAGGGGGCGCGTGATGATAGCGAGAGAAAAATCACCGCAGTCGGGTCGAAGAAGGGCTGGTTGGTAGGGAACCCCTGAAGCCCAGTCAGGAGTTCACAGTTGCACTTCACTTCGAGAACAAGCTCTCAAAATTATCCGGGAAGTCTCTTTATTTTCATCGAGGTACGCTGAAGTCGAGGTGCAAAAGTAGTACAGGATAATGTCAGCCTCCACGAAGAATGGGTTGGCTGAGAATCAGCAGCACCTATTAGAGCTGATCGGCCGAAGGATGATGAGGGACTATTCGCCTGACCCTAAGTTTGTGAGGAGTTAGAGGCATGATGATGATGATGATGATATAGTTTGAGGCGACACCCAGCCACTTGAGGACGATGAGCCTCACCAGAATGATGTAGAAGTTGAGCAAATTCGAGAAGTAGAGGCACAGGAGCATCAGCCCTTTGATATACAGTACGATGTGCCTAATTGGCTCAGGGATACAAAGAATGAGGAAAAGAAGCTGATGAGGAGATTGATCAAGCCCAGGTTGAGATGGAGGAATTTTTGAGCGAGGATAGTGCACCTCCTGGAGGAAGAAGGCAAAGAAAGTTTCCGAAGATATCCAGCGAGATGGCTCACCCTTCATTTATGTACCACAGAGAGTTGAGATGCGACCCGAAATGACGATGCAGAATTATGTAGTCACGACTTTGGATTTAGGACGCCCCACCGGTGCACAGATTGTAGAGGAGTGTGATAACTCCTACCTCGCCCTCAAAGATAGGTTATTCAAAAAGGAAGGAAAGTATAAAAGATTGAAAAGAGAACCTAGGGAGCCTTGATTGGATGTATGCAAAGTGATTGTCCTGCGTTCCGAGGCGAAGGGTGTTCCTGATACAGAGCTGGCCCTCGACGGAGAATATACTAAATGTGGCCAGTAGAGTTGAGGAAAGATGCGCCTGAGAGGCGGAGACAAGTGGAGTCCAACACACACAGGAGTTAGTCTTTGAAGGCGAGAAGAAATTCATGGAGGGATTGCTGCTTTTTCTTTTTCCAGCGGGCCTCTAATATTTTAGCTTGCGGATGGAAGCGGTTGATCATGCCCCAGAGGCGATGCTTCTATCTACCAGAGCAAAGTTATTCAGCGTCTTGAGGTATTGAGGCATGTTCTGCTGCGATTGCTGGTTGATGGAGGGGTCATTCAGGAGAATGACCGATATGATTTCTCTCGATGGTATTCTTCAGCGATCACGGGACGTGGTTTCTTCGACGCGGCACAGGCGGATTCAGCCAGGATACATAAGGCTATGGCCAATATCATAGATGGAGTTCATAACACTTTTGAGGCCATATTCGCTAGCCGGTTGAATCCAGAGGAGGTGAATGTTGATAATTTGAGTGGTAGGCTGGTACCATTCTTTTTAGAGGTGAAGAACTTCACACAGGATGACTTCGAGAACACCTCCACTTTCTCCAATTTGATTCAGAGCACGCAGGATTCCTTAGCTGCTTGGAGAAAGTCATGTGCACGGCATGAGACATCAGTCACAGTGTTAGAGTTTCAGCTAGATTGTGTTCCACCCATTTCAGTTCAGGAGGTTGAGGCTGTACTTGGCAGATTTGTTGAGTTTGCAGCCAGAGAGAAGGAGAACGGGAACGCGCTGCTGGACGAGGATCTTCTAGAAGACTGATAATGGACATTTATTGCCTTTACTATTTTTGGGAGTGAGTGGTAATCTTTGATTCATTTAATGTACCACTCCCCATTTTGGCAGTTTTTAGGGTTAGGGCTGAGGTGGCACAATTCTGGCCACTCTATTGATTGTAACCCTAGCCGTCTTTTGGGACTGGGCTAGCTATATAAAGAGGGAGTCCCCCTCATTTGTAATTCATTAGACATTAGATTAGAGGCAGATATCAGACATTAGCAATAGAGCTAGAGGCTAGAGAGTAGAGCATTGTAGACAATTTGCATAGTGGAGAAGAAAGAAAGTTTTCCCTTTGAAGACTTTTGTGGAGATTGTTGTGTAACACTTTTCATGATAATAGATCTTTTCATTGATGGTGGAATTCGTCTTGTCATGAATAGCTAGCAAGGTCTCTTCTTCCTTTCGTATCCAAGTAGCATAATTTTCATTTCATGCAAGTAGTTTACTTTGATGTGGTGTTTTATTGAGGTGGCTTCGCTTTATTCCATACCACTAGCAGCTTGTTGATGATAAGTTCGCCTTGCGTGGTCAACTGGAAATTACCTTGAGCTCAACTTCGATTGTGGTTTGTATGCTTATATGCGTCGTTGTGATGGTGTTTGTATGCTAAATCATAATTTGAACATACTTTGCTATCCCTTTGAAGATTGCACCAATTTTACCGAGGTTGTCTGATGAGAGACTAGGTAGAATTCGGTTGAAGTCTACTAAAACAAAGCTCCACATATCCTGCATTTAGAATAGAATATAAGTTCCTTAGGCTCTATACTCTTTACTTTCCGCACATTTCCGATTAGCTTTAGGAAAACGTACTACATTGCCAAATCATACACGCAAGAACCCCCTTCAAATCATACACTAACTGTTAACTGCAAGAAGTCTGAACAATTGTGTAAGTCCCCTCGTAAGAACACAGCAATACACATCAACCAACTGAGGGTATTCTAAGTAATCGGAACCTTGGAGTTGAACGTGTGATCTATCTCGCAATCTTAGCACATGGAATACTTTGATCAAGAGAGAACGGAATAGCCTTAGGACTATTTTTGTTCTGCTGTTTGGTGCAGTCACAAAAACCACGTCAACACGTATGAACCGTCTTCAAGACTATATTGATAAGGGATCTCTATGACGAATTCGCTGATGAAAAGAAGAGCTTCAACCACTCTTTGTCTGTAGGTGATGAATTCTTCGGATATCCTCTCATATGTTTTAACTTTGAAAACGTGACGCTCTCTCCAGGCAAGGATTTGTCTTTTGTGCTCCTTTGAAACTGTTGAAACGTAGGCTGTGTCTGAATCAGCAATGATAATTTCATGCCTAGGTTTTACTTCAGCCAGTTTTTGTTCAAATCCTTGGATACCTTGACGTAGCTCATGAGCGTTTTCTCTTAACTGGAACATCCGAGCCAAGATCTCCCTTCCTCTGACAATGAAACTCTCGATTCACTCCTGAGTCTCTTTCCCACATATGACCAGCTGTCTTAACTGATGGTGATCAGCTGGTGTCTCCAAGATCTAGGGCAGCAACTGGGTTGCTTGTGAAGAACCACGAACAAGGTTAGAAATGAAAAGCCTGAGCTGCTGATTTTCAGCCTTGAGGGCTGCCTTGTCTTCTCCATCTTTAATCACTCTTTCTTGAAGGTTTTCGGATACAACTTTGAAGAGACTCAAATCTGCATGTCTGGTATTTCTACCGAGATTGGCCTTGACCATGACGAAATCATCCATATTTACCTCATCCCTATTCTTATCTTCTGGGGGCACTGCAGTCTCCATGACTATCTCATTATCAAGATTCCTATCAAAGTGAACTTGCTTCTTTGCCTTCTTCTTAGGAGGTTCCTGATAGATATTATCGAGATCATCAACACTCACTTGATATGAAGGCCTTCTCCTAACCCTTCCCAAGGAGTTCTCAAGCCAAGACACAGTAGTATCTTTACTAACTTCCTCAAGAGGTACTGCTGCAATCTCTTCATCATCTTCGATATCAAGATCAATGTGAATTGGTGAAGAGCCCGTCAAAGGTACAGAAACATGTATTGAAGGTGGCTCCTCTGCTTCATTCTGAGGTATGGGCTCGTCAGGAGGAACTTCTGAATCAACTGTAGGCTGCTCCTGTATGACTATGCCTGAGAAATCCAACCTTCTTTTTACATTTTTATTTGATCTACAACTGGCGCCATCTTGAAATTACGACTTTTACCACCCTTTCCCTTTTGGTATGCGAGGAAGAGGGGAATCCTTGGCGGCTCTGCTCTTTGGAATGGAGTTTTCCTTTTTAAGCACTAAGAAACCTTTACTATGCTCAATGGCTTATCTTGTTACGTCTTCAACTGAAAGAGATTCCTTGTTTGCCCAATTAACTTGTGGAAGAGGCTGATTCTCGATTCTTTTCTGAGTGTACATTCGTAGAAGCACATCTTCATCATCATCGGAGAGCCCTTCTATATCTTCATTTAAACAGTCTTTCATCTGATGGAGAGTTAGCCTGCTGTAACTACGCTTTCGCACTTCAAACTCATCTGCATAGTTAGCCCAAAAATCTTCAAGTGTGGGTATGTGATTATAGTTCTTCTCCAATCGGCCAGCGTAGACACCATGGGGATCAAATGATCGCCTCTCACTGTAGGATTTGAGACCGAATTTATCTAACTCTTCTCCAATTGTCCTGGCATCTGCAGCAGTCCTGCATGTATAAATACCCAACCCTAATGGAAAGTGAAGAGAGGGTTTCCTTCTATTTCTCAAGACACTGTGGACACCGTGAGCCTGCCTCAAGAATTCCATGAAGATGACCTCATCTGACGGATATCTTGGAAACATGAGCGGGGCACCTGAATAACCATAGACCCTAAGATAGGTAAAGGTAGGAAACTGTATAAACCAATCTGCCCATTCTGCCATTGCTGCCCTGGCAACTGAAGAGATGTGGACGTGCAATTTGTTGTCTAAGTCCCGCACTGTGTACATCAAGAATGCCTCGTTCACCCTTTTGTAGTGGTGCAACGACTTTATGAATTCCAGTTGAGGATAATAGTTATATATGTGTTGTACGCTCAATGATCCTTCAGTGTTCAACCCTCTGAATTGACCTTGATAGGCCACCAGGTAGACAAGGTATGAAACCATGTGGAATACATGAAACTGGAAATATTCTGTTATTTGCTGATGTAGGCAGTCACTAATCAAAGTAGGCCAATCATAAAACTCAGTCTTTTTCATGATGTGAGGTATGGCATAAAACATCCAAGGTTGAAACTTGGTGGCATCTTCTGAGCCAGTGACCTTGTTGAGCAAAGTAATGATGATGGCAACCTCGTCCTTGAACTCTCCTCGCCCGACATCCTTGGGCAATGTCTTATGTTTTTCTTTCATCCATCTCTGTGCAATCTTCTTGCTATATTTATCTTTATGCATATCCCACATCCTTTCACATTCCTCCTTTGAAAGAGTTACGCCACGGAATTGAAAACAATCTTCACCATAATGCTTTAGACCTAAATCAATCTACCGTTAGCTGACTAAATCTCCCTGGTAGCTGGGTTGTAATGCTTAATGCAAGTGATTACAAACTCAAGACTCTGAACTGAAATAGGAATTGACGCTGCTGTGAGGAGTCCGAAATGTCCTAGGTTCTTGATTGAGGTGTTGCCTGCTCTCTCCAAAGCGTGTAGATCGAACATCGGCTTGATATGATGCAAGTCCTGTCTCCCGCTTTGATACCTGTGAAAGAGATTGATCTCGACTTGAAAACATTAGGAGTGTACTCCATTTCAGAAAACTTGAAGAATGACTGTAAACTCGCCTTGGTTCAGACAAGTCTTGAACAATTTCTATTTTTAGAATGCTGATTTTTGTACTCCAACGGACAAATTTTTTGAGAAATTTTTCTGAGATATGGGTTTTGTTCAGAATATCGATGCAAGACAACCCAGATCGTCCGTTTTTGAAAATTTTGAATTTAGCCTGAAAAAGCAGCAAACCCTAATTTCTTCAATTTTTTCCGAAAAAAGCTGGCATCTAGGTTTTGTTTAGAATATGATTAGAAATGGACCCAGATGATTAGATTTGCAAAACCCTGATGTTTGATCGAAAAAGCAGCCAACCCTAGGTTTTTGAACTTTCTTGAAAAAAGCTGCGATATGGGTTTTCTTCAGAAGACTGATTGGAAAGGACCCAAATGGTTGAAATCTGAATGCACTGAGGTTTTCACTGACATGCAAAATAAAAGCACTTGTTGCAACTTGATGAAGTTCTTGAAAAATTCTTCAGAAGATTGAGGCAAAAGACCTAGGATGATCTAAAAATTGAAAGCCTTTGGCCTTGAAAAAATTTGACTCAAACAAAAGAATGAAAAAGCAAGGGTTTATGCTTGTTGGTCTGAAAACGCCGTGAAAACCAGCAAACCATGGATTCCTCCTTGAATCACAAAAATTCTTTAAACTTAAGCTGCTCCAACTCTCTGATGCTACTCTTGCAAAAAAATAATGAAAAATACATTGAAAAGTTAGAAGTGTTAAACAGACTGCCTTGATTTAGGTTGGTTTGCTTCTTTGCTTTTATTTCAAAACCCTAAATCTCAGCCCCTTGAACTTGGACGCCATCCTTCTCTTCTTGCAAATTTTGAAATTTGAAAACTCTTGAAAATTCTCTAAGGCATGAAACTTTGGGCGCCTATCTTCAAGAGGGGCGCTTATTTTCACCAGTGTTAGTTAAAATTTGCATTTTTCAACTTTTCTCCATTTTGACAGGCTACTTCACCTCTGATTTCCCATTGACAGATCAACCCGACAGGCGAGCTGAGTGGTTCACGGCGGAGCCTGACTGAAACTGAGAAGGACGTTCTGGAGGCACCTCCTGCTAAAAACTAGATTTTGACCTTCGAATTCACGGGTGCACATTCCTTCTAGGGGCGCCCAACTTCTTCAGTGTTAGCCATTTTTATGGTTTCCAAGTTCTTCCTTCTCCCTTTAATCTTCTGATGAATCCTCAATTCCGGGAGCAACACTGATCCGACTGACTGTCTGAATGTTTCGTTGGATAGCCAGACTGATTTTGATGAGGCACTCTTGGGTGCTACTTCTGTAAATTCCATCATTTGAAGGCTTAAAAGTTTGGGCGCCTATTTTCAAGAGGGGCGCCCAGTTCTACCAGACTTAGAAAATTTTTCAATCTATTCATGTCTTTCACTTCTACGGGTGATCTTGTTGAATTTTGAGCTCTGGACGTCGGATTGATGAATGTTTGGACTCGTTGCGAAACTGGGAGGATTTCAGGAGGGGTCTTCTGGAAACACTTTTGTCAAAAGGCAAATTTTAGGTCCTCAAAAGCTT
>VDFB02196496.1:0-13749 GCA_007258455.2 Sequoia sempervirens | reverse complement strand
TGAGTTCCTTGAATTTCACGCTGTCCGCGAAAATCCGAAATATCTGGATTTTTCTAGTTTTCTGCCTGGTTCCATTTGATTTTGATTTTTGAAATTAGGATAAGGAATTAAATGTTGGATGATGATTTCTTGTTGTTTAGTGGGTGAATCTTATGATAATCATGCATGTCTTTTGTCTATACTGATGATTTTATTTGATGAATGATGTCTTGCCAGCATGAGTCCGTCTGGGTCGGATTTCTCCGAAATTCTGCCCTGATTGGATTTTCCCGGATTGCCCCATTTTCCCAGATTACTTGATTTTCCCAAATTTTTGAGATTGATGATTAATGGTTTATCTTAATGATTTCATGTGGTTTCGAGACTAACCTTTTGATTGAAAGATGGATGATAATTGGATTTTCATGAGGCTCTTTTATGAATGCAGGCTGAATCAAGCAAGGCAGCGGCAAGAAAGTCGAAGGGGGATATAGAGGGTTCCTTAGTCATAGATGCTGAAAGAACAAGGCTAGATATGAAGAATCAGTTGTTAGATAGTAAGGTGGCTTCAGTTTGGTCAGAGGTCTCAGATACCAATGTAGGAGCTTGGAGATATGAAGAGTTCAAAAAAAGGTTAGCTCAGAAGGATTTATCAGTCCTGACCAAGGGAATGGTGAAATCCGGATTGGCTCATGTGGCAGGATTTCCTCCTGCGGTTCAGTGCTATGAATTGATATTGGAGTGTGCCCGACATTATGACTTTGATACGCAGAGGATTGTCAACACTGATGGAAGAGTATTAGCAAATTTCAATCTAGTTTCCATTGCCCAGGCATTTGATATGCCAAACTTATCATGTGTGTGTGCCTTGGACATGGACTTGGCAAGGACTTATTATGAGGATGAACCTACCAAAGCCCTGTAGATGATCAATTCTTGGTTGGAAAAGCCAAAATCTCATTTCTCCAAGCTGCCTAAACAGTTACATAGGGTCAAGTTCTGACAAGATATATATGATGCAATCACACTGTTAAGTAGGGTGGCGGGCTTGAAGAGTGCTGGTGCATTGGAGAGTTGGATGGTGCATGTCATTAATAGGATTGAGCAAGGCATCAATTACCATTGGGCAGGGATTATCAGTGCGATGATTGACAGGCAGATGAGAGATGTGCTGGAGACCAAGAAATTTACCATGACATCTTATGTGGTATATGTACTTGCCAGATTTTATCCATACAGGGGATTAAGTCCAAAAGGAACATTTGGGCAAGATGTCATTTATGAGGTGTACCCTGAGCTACACCTAGGGAATTCGAATTATAGAAGAGTGAATGATGCATTCACTATGTATATTACTAGGTTGCTTCAGAATGCAGAGCATGTGAGAATTTCTGATGGAGCTAAGGAGCTGATTAAAAGATATGGAGCCTGGTTTATACAATTCCCCACCTTTTCTTATATAAGAATTGATGGATGTCTGACTGCTCCATACAAACTGCTAAGATATCCCACTGACCATATCATACTCTTGGAGTTTACCCAACAGATATGTTATTTCGATGCTGTTGTTAAAAAGGAGAAGCACGAGATAGGGTTTGGTGGGGACTTTCCTTTGAAAATTGGTATAAGTGAGGTTTTCCCTTCAATCCAATCAGCCCAAACATTAGGGGAAGTGTTGAGTGCTTTTGGTTTCTCTTTCCATTCTAAGAGGGTAAATTTTGACATCACTGGCGAAGCACAGAAGAAGGCTACTAAAGAATATCACCACAAAGATGATCTAGAGGATTACTAGGCAAACAACAAGGATGACTTTGAGGTGAGGAAGAAAAGATACTGTAGGCTTCTAGTTGATGTAATCAGAATGTACAATGTCAAGTTGATTCCTGATTAGTTAGAGGATGACGGGAATTTATTCCAGGATCATGCATTTGAATCAGTCAAGGACAGACCCATTGGAGAGATAAACTAGTCAGAAAGTGAGATTACTGAACTAGAGGGATTAATGGCTCCTATTATGAAATCCACCAAGTCATGGCTGAAACATAAGGTATGGGAATTGGAGAGCAAGAAGGTACCTTGCACCTTCAATCTGATGGGAAATTTGAATGCTCATTCTACCTCAGAGGAGTCCGGTGAGGATGATTCTACAGGAAAAACTAAGGTAGGCTCACCTTTTAAGATTAAAATCAGAGGCCCTAAGGAGAGTGAGCCTAAACAGAAAAGGAAACCCAAGGGAAAGAAGAGGAGTCAAACTTTGAAAATAGGTAACTCAGCAGAAGAGAGGGAACTTGAGAAAGAAGAGAAAGAAGACACTCCTCCAGAGCCAAAAATGGAAAGGACAACTAGGGCTTCTAAGAAGAAAGATCAGGAAACTTCTAAGGAGAAGGCAGATCCTCCTATGGTTGATGTGGAGAGCTTAGGAGAGAAAACCCAGGTTTATTCAAGAAGGTCAGGAACTCCATCTCCCAAGGAGACTATGCAAAAGGAAAATCTTCTTCCAATGGCATCCACTGTGGAACAGCAAAAAGATACCTCTCCTTCATTGGGTATACTTGAGTAGACAACTCATGAAGAGCATGAGACCAGCGAGGAAGCGGAACCGTTTAAGAATGGGGAGCTTTATGGCGCGACTACTGAGCTTGAGGTAGGAGATGTGGAAATGCATCCTTCTTCGTTGGTACAGTATGAGGATTCTCTGCAAGTAGCAAAGATAATAGATCCCCTGAGAAGGAGGATGTTCTTGTTAAGACTCCATCACCCCTGCAAGAAGAGGAGCCAGAGTTGGAAAACAAAGGTGATCAATCTCCTGAAAAGGAGAAGGATGAGATAGTAGATCAGCGTGAAGAGGTTAAGGAGGATGAAACCCGGGTGGATCCTGCTGTTCTGGATTGGCTAAACAAAGAGATCAGAAGGAAACAGGTCATTGTTGAGGACACTCCTCTCAACTGGGATGAAATGTTAGCCAAGATTGGAAAGGGTAAGAGGAATAAAGTATCCAAGGTGGTTTCTAAGATCGAAAGAGATGAAGCTAGTAACAGGGTTATTCATATTACTACCCCTGCTACTGATAAAAGTAAAGATGAGGTCACCGGGAAGGATTATGATATACAGACTATCAATCTTGGGCCTACTTCTATGGAGCAAGATATTGAAGAATATGAGGAGTCTAGTGCAGCGATCATTGGAAGATTGAGGAAGGAAATGCAGTTTAAGCATGAACTAAAGAAAGAGAATGAAAGGCTTAGGAAATGTCTAGAAGATTTGATGAAGCCTTTGCAATCTTTTCACCCATCCTCTTCTGCTACTGCTGGTTTCTTACCAAGGGATACTATTTATGAGTTAGAAAAGATGAAAGCTTCCACTCAGGCTACGGTAAATTGGTTGAAGGAGGTACAAGCTAAGGGAGATGATGCAATAAAGGAGATCCTTTCGACTGGAAAGGATGCAGTAAGGGCTAAGGATTCATTAGATTATGTTTTGTCTCAGAATAAGGAGGACACTGATCTCTTATTGCAGAAAACAAAGACAATCATGGAGTATGGTAAGGATCAGCTGGTGGTTGATGGAATTTTCTCCTCATCTAGGGTTAATGATCCTTGGGAATGGTTTGAAGCCCTACAAATCCAGCAGAAAATCATGAAGAATATTTTTAAACAAAGAGAGCAAATTGAGGGTAATTTAACTAATGTTCATGATGGATGCATAGCCTTTTTCAAAATAATGACTGGCAGGAGGAAGATCGCCCCTAAGTACTTGAGCTTCGAACAATTGACCAAATGGTGGCATGATGTCTATGCCCCTGATACTAAAGATTCTGTGACAGGGCATCAACTGGATGATGCGGCTACTTATCTGGTTGTGATGGATAAGTACTTTGCATATAGGGGTGATTGGGATAAAATGGTTAAGCATTCAAAGGAAGAGATTGACTCAATTGAATGTCGGCTCAAAATCCTACCCTTGCCACCTATTGCTGAGTTGGATAAGGTGTTTTTGAAAGTTCATGAATTGCTGGATCAGAACAAGGATAAGGGAGGCAGAAGTTAATGCCATGCCACTTCGTGATTTGTGCTTCCCTATTATTATAGGGCATGTATTGATCTGAGTTGCATTGGGGAATGTGTTGTGGCTAACCTTGATGATGTACTGGCATTTAATGTGTGCCTTGTTTTTGAATTTTTGAGGCTGACTTATTTTGGCTATTTTTATTTTGTAAATGTTTGGTTGGGCCGACATGTTTTGGGGTCTTCTTTAAATTGGCATTCTTGCCTCATTTGTAAGGGTTGAACAGATAGTAGAGAATTAGACAAGATAGACTAAGAGAAGAGCTAGAGCATTTTTGTAGTAGAAGTAGTAATTAATTCTCTTGAGCAAATGCTATAACACAAAACAGTGAAATTGTTGCTGTATTTTGGTGATCTAATACAATTGAAGGCATTGTGGTTTCTCTAGTGAATTCTTTTGCGTTAGTTTATCTTGCATGGTTCTTGTTGTTCTTTCTTTCAAAATTGCTTGAAGAAATTGGATTAATGTTAGATTCAAAATTAGTCTAGTTTGGTGAATAATGTTTATGATTTCATGTTTGGAATGTTTGTAGCAATCCCTGGTCTATACTCCCAATAACTATATGATTGTAGTAGACTGGTGAAGTCAACCTAGACCATACATCTATTTGTGCTTAGTTCGATTGTGGATGAATGTCTATGATTTGAAAATCTATATGCCTTAGAAGATTGAACCGTTCTTGTGATATTGCATTGTGGGTTAAGCAGGAATTGGTTATTTGAGATTGGTCCATTCTAGATATCTATCATTTGCATTGCTCATCTTAGAAATAGTTTAGATTTCATTATACCTCTTACACCCTCATCTTTTGTTGTTTCTTTATCATTTGGTTAGATTTAGGATTTAAGATCATCATATTGCAAAATTTGATAAATTAGAAAGATACAGTTTACTTGTAGTAAGGTCCGATTGTGATTACCATCATTTTTCACATATTATCTGAGTTGTTTATGCATTGTCATGACCTAACACCTGAGAGACCTTGGGGTGATTTTAGCACTTGTTGAGAATTCACCTTTCAAGAGAGATATAATACCATTTTCTGTCTGAGTTGTTGTTGTGCAGAAAACACCATCAACAGGTACAATGTTGAATATAGGGTTTAGGGATTAAGCATAGGGTTAAGGGATAATTTTTAGGGTTTAGGGTATAAGGTTGAGGGTATAGGTTATAGGTATGAGGGATGAGCGTTTAGGGTTGAGGGTTTAAGGTATAGGGTTGAGGGTTGAGGGATAGTGTTTAGGGTTGAAGGCATAGGGTCAAGTGTATAGGGTATAGGGATTAGGGTTTAGGATATTCGGTATAGGGTTGAGGGTATTGGTTTAGGATTGAGGGTTTAGGTTACGAGGTTGAATATAGGGTTGAGGTTTTCAGTATAGTGTTGAGGGTATAAGGTTAAGTGTATAGGGTATATGGATTAGGGTTTAGGTTATTGGGTATAGGATTTAGGGTGTAGTTTTTAGGGTATAAGGTATAGGGTTAAGGGTTAAGAGTGTAGCATTTAGGGTTTAAGTATAGGTTTAAGGGATAATTTTCAGGGTTTAGGGTATAAGGTTGAGGGTATAGGGTATAGGGATGAGGGTTGAAGGTGTCAGGTTTAGGGTTTAATGTATAGGTTTGAGGGTTGAGTGATAGTGTTCAGGGTTGAGGGTATAGGGTTAAGTATATGGGGTAAAAGCATTAGGATTTAGGATATTGGGTATAGGTTATAAGGATTAGGGTTTGGGATATTTGGTATAGGGTTGAGGGTATTAGGTTTACGGTTGAGGGCTTAGGTTACAAGGTTGAATGTAGGGTTGAGGGTTGAGGGTATAAGGTTAAGTGTATAGTGTACATGCATTAGGGTTTAGGATATTGGCTATAGGGCTTTAGGTGTGGGGTTTAGGGTATAAGGTATAGGGTTAAGGGTTGAGAGTGTAGGGTTTAGGTTTTTTGAGGGATAATGTTCAGGGTTTAGGGTATAAGGTTGAATGTATAGGGTATATGGATGAGGGTTGAGAGTGTAGGGTTTAGGGTTGAGAGTTGGGGGATAATGTTCAAGGTTGAGGGTATAGGGTTAAGTGTATTGGGTATAAGGATTAGGGTTTAGAATATTGGGTATGTTGCAAGATGGTGTGTCCATTGGTCTTCCTTTTCTAGCATGGTACTTGGGTTTGTGACATGGTTTAACCGCCTCCTATGGATCTTATCTGAAGTTGTAACTAAGGCAAAAAGTTAGGTTAGCATAAAATAAGATGCATAAACAAAACCCTAGCTAAACAATGAAGTACAATGGAGTAAAAATGCATAAAACAAAGAAAAATCTCACCAAAATTCTTCATGACCTCCATGATTAACCTTCATTGCCCTTCTCCATTTGTTGTAAAATGATATTTTCCCTCAGATTTTGATCAGAAACTATGACCTATGACAAGCCCTAAGAAAATATTGAAGGATTGTATTCTAAAGTTGCAATGTACTCAACAATTGCAAGCAAGAAGTATGCAAAAATATGAAGTTATCCCAGCATGAAGTGTGCCAAATGAGGTAAAAATTGTCTTTTTATAGAAAAGCCAATTTTAGATGAATGGCCAAGAATAGAAATTGAGAAAATTCCCTAAGATCAAGGGTTGAAATTAAATGTGACAATTAGCAATTAGGGTTAGGGAAACATTAGGGTAAATTTTGAAATGAAGGGCTGAGATTTGATTTTAGAAAAATCAAATCAATGATCAAGAATGCATGTGACAGGAAGATATTGGGCATGGAAAAAGGGGTTGTTGGAGAGTCAAATAATAATTTAAAATTATTTGATTTTAAAGGTTGCGTTGACCTTTTGAATTAAAAATTAATTTAATTCAATAGTTGTGGGGTCATGTGACAGTAAATAATTATTTTAAATTATTTACTTGGTGGGAAAATAGAAAGTGGAAAATTTTAAATAAATGCCTTTATTTAAAATTAGAAAATGCCAAGGTGGATAATAATTAAATAAATTATATAAATTTATTTAATTTATAAGAAGACATAAGAAGTTAATGACGTATTTAAATAAATAAATAAATTTATTTATTTAAATAATCAGGAAGAAATAGTGGACCGATAATAATTAAATAAATTTAGGAATTTATTTAATTATAGAGGGACATAAGAAATTAGCGACACATTTAAATAAAATAAATATAATTTATTTATTTAAATAGTTAGGAGGAATAAAAGATGTGAATTAATTAAATAATTGAGAATTATCTAATTAATAGTTGAATTTGGACTATAAGACATAATTAAATATTTTAATTGTGTTGAGAAGAAAATATGGAGAAAATAAAGTTTGTAGGCCTAAGTCAATTTTATGTGTCTACAGAAGCTTGTATTGAGCATTGACAGGTCGACCTTTTGGTGCAATGGCAAGGCCAACAATTAGTATCAGAGTAGAGGTCACAGGTTCAAACCCCTCGCTTGTGCTGGGGGGGATTGTTGCAAGATGGTGTGTCCCTTGGTCTTCCTTGTCTAGCACAACGCTTGGGTTTGTGACATCTTTTAACCGCCTCTTGTGGATCTTATATGAAGCTTGTATCAGGCATTGACAGGTTGACCTTTTGGTGCAATAGCAAGGCCAATAGGGTATAGGGTTGAGGTTATTGGGTTTAGGATTGAGGATTTAGGGTTTAGAGTACAAAAATGTTGAATATAGGGTTTAGGGTTTAAGTTTAGGGTTGAGGGATACTGTTTAGGGTTTAGGTTATAAGGTTGAGGTTATAGGGTATAGTGGTGAGGGTTGAGGGTGTAGGGTTTAGGGTTTAAGGTATAGGGTTGAGGAAGGAAGAGAGAGAGAGAGAGATAGAGAAAATTAGAGAGGGAGGAGGGAGGGATGGAGAGAAAGAGATGTGAGATAGAGAGAGAGGAGGGAGGGAGGAAGAGAGAGAGATTGGAACTCGATAGAGAGTAGAGGGGGGAGGAGAGAGTGAGAGAGAAAGATGGGAGAGAGAGGAGGAAGGTAGGGAGATTTAGAGAGGGAGAGAGAGGGAAGGAGGGAGGGAGAGGTAGAGATGGAGAGGGAGATAGAGAGAAGTATCTAGGGAGAGAATGGTGAGATAAAGAGTATAGAGGAATGGTGTTAAGTGTATAGGGTATAAGGATTAGGGTTTATGATATTAGGTATAGGGTTGAGAGTATAAGGTATAGGGTTAAGGTTTGAGAGTGTAGGGTTTAGGGTTTAAGTATAGGGTTGAGGGTATAGAGTAAAGGGATAGTGTTTAGGATTTATAGTATAAGGTTGAGGGTATAGGGTAAAGGAATGAGGGTATAGGGTAAAGGAATGAGGGTTGAGAGTACAAGATTTAGGGTTTAAGGTATAGGGTTAAGGGTTGAGGGATAGTTTTCAAGGTTGAGGGTATAGGGTTAAGTGTATAGGGTATAGGGATTAGGGTTTAGAATATTAGGTATATGGTTGAGGATATTAGGTTTAGGATTAAGGGTTTAAGATTTAGAGTTTAGGATAAAAGGTTGAATGTAGGGTTTAGGGCTTAAGTATAGGGTTGTGGGATAATGTTTAGGGTTTAGGTTAAAAGGTTGAGGGTATAGGGTATAGGGATGAGGGTTGAGGGTGTAGGTTTTAGGGTTTCAGGTATAAGGTTGAGGGTTGAGCAATAGTATTCAGGGTTGAGGGTATAGGGTTAAATGTATAGGGTATAGGTATTAGGGTTTAGGATATTTGGTATAGAGTTGAGCGTATTAGGTTTAGGGTTGGGGGATAATATTCAAGGTTTAGGGTATAAGCTTGAGGTATAGGGTATATGGATGATATTTGAGGGTTTAGGCTTTAGGCTTTAAGGTATAGGGTTGAGGGTTGGGGGATAGTGTTTAGGGTTTCGAGGGTATAAGGTTAAGTGCATAGGGTATAGGGATTAGGGTTTAGGATATTAGTTATAGGGTTGAGATTATTGGATTTAGGGTTTAGAGTGTGGGTATAAGGTTGAATGCAAAGTTTAGGGTTTAATTATAGGTTTGAGGGATAATGTTTAAGGTTTGGGGTATAAGGTTGGGGGTATAGGTTATAGGGATGAGGGTTGAGGGTTTAGGGTTTAGGGTTTAGGGTTTAAGGTATAGGTTTGAGGGTTGAGGGAATAGCATTTAGGATATTTAATATAGGGTTTTGGATGTTGAGAGAGGGAGAGACAATGGTGAGATAGAGTAAATAAGGAAGAAGAGAGTGAGGAAATATAAAGGGAAGGAGTAAGGTTGGGAGAGAGAGAGGGGGGAGAGAGAAAGAGAGAAGGAGAGAGAGAGAGAGAGAAAGAGAGAGAGAGAGAGAGATGGGGAGAGAGAGGGAGAGAGAGGAAGGAGGGAGGGAGAGGCAGAGATGGAGAAAGATAGAGAGAAGTATATAGGGAAGGAGAGATAGAGAGGGGGAGGAGGGACGAAGAAGTAGAGAGAGAGGTGATATATACAAAGAGAGAATGAGGGAAGGAAGGAGGGAAGGAGGGAAGGAGGGACATAGAAGTGAGATATAGAGAATGAGAGAGAGGTTATATAGAGAGAAGTAGAGAGGGAAGGGGAGAGAGAGAGGAATGTGGAGAGATTGAGAGATAGGAGAGACGTAGATAGAAAGGTTGATATGGATAGGTTAGAGAGTGGAGAGGGAAAGTGTGTGGGAGGAAGGAAGAGAGAGATAGATAGGGATTAAGGTTGAGGGTGTAGGGTTTAGGGTTGAGGATTGAGGGATAGTGTTTAGGATTCAAGGTATAGGATTAAGTGTATAGGGTATAGGGTTATGGTTTAGGATATTGGGTATATGGTTGAGGGTATTGGGTTTAGGGTTGAGGGTTTAGGGTTTAGGGTTAAAGTATAGAGTTCAGGCTTGTGGGTTTATAATTGAGGGTTAGTGTTCAGGGTTGAGGGTCAAGGTTAAGTGTATAGGGTATAGGGATTGGGGTTTAGGATATTGGGTATAGATTATAGGGTATAGGGTTGAGGGTATAAGGTATAGGGTTAAGAGTTGAGAGTGTAGAGTTTATGGTTTAAGTATAGGGTTGAGGGTATAGAGTTGAGGGATAATGTTTAGGGTTTAGGTTACAAGGTTGAGGATATAGGGTATAGGGATAAGGGTTGAGGGTGTAGGGTTTATGATTTAAGGTATAGGTTCGAGGGTTGAGGGATAGTGTTTAAGGTTCAGGGTACAAGGTTAAGTGTATAGGGTTGAGGGTATTGGGTTTAGGATTGAGGGTTTAGGGTACAAGATTGAATGTAGGGTTTAGGGTTTAATTTTATGGTTGAGGGATAATGTTTAGAGTTTAGCTTATAAGGTTGAGGTTATAGGGTATAGGGATGAGGTTTGAGGGTGTAGGGTTTATGGTATAGGGTTTATAATTTATGATATTTGGTATAGGGTTTGGGATATTGAGAGAGAGGGTTAAAGGGAGAGAGAGAGAGGGAGAAGTAGAGAGAGAGAGTGGTAATAGAGAGAGAAGTAGAGAGCAAAGGAGGAAGGTGGATAGATTGAGAGAGAGGAGGGAGGGAGAGAGAGGTAGAGATGGATAGGTTAGATAGAGATAAGTAGAGAGGGAAGGTGGGTGGGAGGAAAGAAGAGAGAGAAAGGGTGAGATAGAGAATATTAGAGGGAAGGAGGGAGGGAGGGAGGGAGTGAGGGAGAGAGAGAGAGAGGTAAGGCCTCATTTCTTTGAGGAATTGACATATTAACAAGGTAGTGCTCGTTGTATGAAAAAATGCCTCAAAGAAATGGGGTCTCACAATGGTGTACATCACCATTGTTAGACCCCATTTCTTTGAGGCATTTTTTCATACAACGAGCACTACCTTGTCAATGCGGTTGACAAGGTAATGCTCATTGTATGAAAAAATGCCTCAAAGAAATGGGGTCTCATGGTGATGTTTTTTCATACAATGAGAACTACCTTGTTAATGCTACCGCATTGACGCATTGAAAAGGTAGTCAGCCTAGTGCTTTGCATTGATGCATTGAAAAGGTAGTGCTCATTGTATGAAAAAATGCCTCAAATAAATGGGGTCTCACAATGATGACTTTTCGTACAATGAGCACTACCTTGTCAATGCTACCGCATTGATGTATTGACAAGGTAGTGCTCGTTGTATGAAAAAATGCCTCAAAGAATGGTCATGAGACCCTATTTCTTTGAGGCATTTTTCCATACAACTAGCACTACCTTGTCAATGCTACCACATTGATGCATTGACAAGGTAGTGAGCTTAGTGCTCATTGTATGAAAAAATACCTCAAAGAAATGGGGTCTCACAGTGATGTACATCACCGTGAGACCCCATTTCTTTGAGGAATTTTTTCATATAATGAACACTACCTTGTTAATGCTACTGTATTGATGCATTGACAAGGTAGTGAGCTTAGTGCTCATTGTATGAAAAAATGCCTCAAAGAAATGGCATCTCGGTGATGTGCATCAGCAGCAGAGACCACTCTTTTGAGGCGCTGGCGGCATATCAATGCTGCGTAACCGTTGACAAGGTAGGTACTCATTGTATGAAAAAATGCCTCCTCTTTGAGGCATTTTTTTCATGCTGGCTTACTACGCTTGTCGAATCTATCACATTGATACATTGACAAGGTAGTGCTCAATGTATGAAAAATGCCTCAAAGAAATGGGGTCTCACGGTGATGTTTTTCATACAACAAGCACTATGTTGTCAATGCTAATGCATTGATGCATTGACAAGGTAGTGCTCATTGTATGAAAAAATTCCTAAAAGAAATGGGGTTTTCCATGAGACCCCATTTCTTTGAGGCATTTTTTATACATCACCGTGAGACCCCATTTCTTTGAGGAATTTTTTCATACAATGAGCACTACCTTGTCAATGCCACACATTGATGCAATGACAAGGTAGTGCTCGTTGTATGAATAAATTCCTCAAAAAAATGGGGTCTCACAGTGATTTTTTTTCATAAAATGATCACTACCTTGTCAATGCTACCGCATTGACATATTGACAAGGTAGTGCTCGTTGTATGAAAAATGCCTCAAAGAAATGGCCATGAGACCCCATTTATTTGAGGCATTTTTTCATATAATGAGCACTAACTTGTCAATGCTACCACATTGATGCATTGCCAAGGTAGTGAGCTTAGTGATCATTGTATGAAAAAATGCCTCAAAAAAATGGGGTCTCACGATGACATACATCACTGTGAGACCCCATTTTCTTTGAGGAATTTTTTCATACAACAAGCACTACCTTGTCAATGCTACTGCATTGATGCATCGACAAGGTAGTGAGCTTAGTGCTTGTTGTATGTAAAAACGCTTCAAATAAATGGGGCCTCATGGTGATGTACATCATAGTGAGACCCCATTTCTTTGAGGCATTTTTTCATACAATGAGCACTAAGCTCATTGTATGAAAAAATGCCTCAAAGAAATTGGGTCTCATGATGATGCATGGAGAAGGTAGTGCTCTTATGAAAAAATTCCTCAAAGAAATGTGGTCTCACGGTGATGTTTTTTTATATAACGAGCACTACCTTGTCAATGCTACCACATTGACACATTGACAAGGTAGTGTTCGTTGTATGAAAAAATTCCTCAAAGAAATGGGGTCTCACAGTGATGTACATGATCGTGAGACCCCATTTCTTTGAGGCATTTTTTCATACAATGAGAACTACCTTGTCAATGTGTCTACATTGACGCATTGACAAGGTAGTGCTCGTTGTATGAAAAAATTTGCAAAGAAATGGGGTACATAACCGTGAGACCCTATTTCTTTGATACATTTTTTCATACAATGAGCACTACCTTGTCAATGCGTCTGCATTGACGCATTGACAAGGTAGTGCTTGTTGTATGAAAAAATGCCTCAAAGAAATGGGGTCTCACAACGATGTAATACGGTAGCATTGACAAGGTAGTGCTCATTGTATGAAAAAATGCCTCAAATAAATGGGGTCTCACAGTGATGTAATATGGTAGCATTGACAAGGTAGTGCTCATTGTATGAAAAAATGCCTCAAAGAAATAGTGTCTCATAGTGATGACCCCATTTCTTTGAGGAATTTTTTCATACAATGAGGGTTTAGGGTACAAGATTGAATGTAGGGTTTAGGGTTTATGCTTATGATTGAGGGATAATGTTCAGGGTATAGGTTATAAGGTTGAGGGTTGAGGGTGTAGGGTTTAGGGTATATGGATTAGGATTTATGATATTCGATGTAGGGTTTTGGAGATTGAGAGAGAGGGTGAAAGGGAGAGAGAGAGGTGATAGAGAGAGGCGAGACTGAAGGATGAAACGTGGAGAGACTGAGAGAGAGGAGGGGGAGAGAGGAGAGGTAGATAGGGATAGGGCTAGACAGAGAGAAGCAGAGAGGGCTGCATGGGAGGAAGGAAGAGACGGAAAGGTGAGATAGATAACACTAGAGAGGGAAGGAGGAGGAGGAGAGAGGAGGTGAGATAGAGAGAGGAGGGAGGAGAGAGAACGGTGCCTGATAGAGAGGCAGAGAGGGAAGGAGAGAGTGAGAGAGAAAGATAGGAGAGAGAGATGAGGAAGGTGGGGAGATTGAGAGAGAGGGAGAGAGGGAAGAGGGAAGGAGGGAGGGAGAGGTAGAGATGGAGAGAGAGATATAGAGAGAAGTATATAGGGAAGGAGAGATAGTGAGGGAGAATTAGACAAGGTGAGAATGGTGAGATAGAGAGTAGAGAGGAAAGAAGATAGAGAAATATGGAGAGAGAGAGAGAG
>VDFB02196493.1:0-13841 GCA_007258455.2 Sequoia sempervirens | reverse complement strand
CTCTTCCCAAACTTAGATCAAAGTTTAGTCAAAACTATAACACTTGTATGCCCGTTTAAACAAGGTTACAAAAACAAAAACTCAAGGAAAAAGGACTTGAAAATCAAAACATTGAAGAGCCAAACCTTGGAACTCCAACCATTGAAATTCCAATCATTGAGACTCAAAACACTGAAATGAAAAACAATGAAATGAAAAACACCATGGCAGAAGCTGAAGAGAATCCTTTTCATGGACTCAACAACACTGAAGGGGAAGAAATAAGCGAAGAATACATTCAACATGTTGAACAAGATCCTAATTTCCAAAAATGCTTAGAAAATATTTTTGAAAGTAATGGGGAAAATTACCTCCTTATGCTAGCTAAACAAGGTGTCAAATTACCTAAAGATTTTAATGTGAATCAATTGAAAGCACCTCCCAAACAACCTGAAAAAGAAACAAAACAAGTGATTTCCCTAAATCATGAAATGAAAAACCTTCAACAACAACTTCTTGACATGCAAAGGGGACCATCAAAATGATATTTGATCCAAGACATTTGTCCATATCCTTTTGATCAAGATATCCATATAATCCCTTTCCCAAACATTGTGAATTCTCGAAATATGACAAATATAATGGGAAAATGGATCCAATTGATCATGTGAGGGAATCTAGAACCATGAGTCTTGAATTTTTTCATGAAGAAACTTATTTGATGAGGTTATTCCCAAGAAGTCTAGGTGGACAATGCCTTGAATGGTTTTCAAAACTTACACCGCCCAGCAAAACCTTTGAAGAATTGGTCAAAAAATTCATCACCCAATATTCTTATAACATTCAACATGACATAACTATGAAGGGCCTTTGTAACTTGAAACAGAAAAAGGGTGAATCATTCCTTGTGCTTTTGCAAAAATGGAGAAGGTTGTTCACAAGATATTCTCGTCCTGTACTTGAAAAAGAGAAGATGGAAATCTTTATCGATAACCTAAATGACAAGATGAGCTACAGGTTGGAATTGCAATGTCCACCCACATTCAAAAAATTGATTGAAAATGGGATTAAAATCGAAAAAGATTTGGTCAAAAGAGGAGTCATAAGACTTTACAATGAGAACAACACATCAAACTCCTCTAACAAGTACAACAACGACGACAAAAAAAAGTTGGCAACAAAACAAGAATGAGGGTAACAACGATGGCACAACTGAAAACAAAAATGAAAAACCTATATTCAATTTGATTGCAGCTGCCACCAAGACTAATCAGAACAACAACCCACCCAACAACCAAAACAACAACCAAAATTTTAACCAAAGCAACAATCAAGGTAATACTGGATCAAAAACGCTATCATATCAAATGTTCTCAAATTGAAGAAGGCTCACACCTTTAGGACAATCATCAGAATCTACATTGAAGGAACTTCTTGAAGCTAAAGTCATAACGTTACCAGAGGAAAGAAATTGGGAACCACAAGTTAAGCCTCCATGGTGGAATGATGCTCATTTTTTTTATTTTCATCGCAACAAAGGACATAAAACCAATGACTGCATGCAGTTGAAGCACTTGATACAAGATCTAATTGACAAGACAATATTTGTAGAAGGACCCCAAACAAACAATGATCATGGGGTGTTCAAAAACCCTCTACCCAACTATGAAAAATGGGAATCTTCTTCTTCAAATACCAAAGGAAAAAACATAAACTATGTCTATGACACCACCATTTTGCACATCGAAGTGGTTGATGATCAGACCCATGACAAATTAGATCTTATTGCAAATGATAACCCAACAAATGACAACACCATTGAACATGAACAAAACATCATTGCAATTGAAAATCATCACCATGATGGTGACACTACCTCACATCAAATCAATGTTATCAAAATTAGAGAGAAACAAGACAACACACCCATCAATGCAATCACACGAGGACAAGCCAAGGTAACATTGAAAGGAGCTACCCCTTCAACATCCAAAGCGACTATTGTTATCCCTAAAACCCAATATAACATAGTTGATCATTTGCAAAAAATAACCACCCAAATATCCATATTAGAACTTCTCAAGATTTCACCCACTCACAAGGAAATCTTGGAACAAGCTCTAGTCACCACCATGGTACCAAACAATCTAGAAGTTTGTCAATTCTAGACTATGGTGGGACATTTGACCGCACTACACTACTTATTATTTTATGAATATGATGATGTATCTATCAACCATCTACACAACATTGCCCTACACATTGAGGTCTTAATCCATAAACACCATGTTAAACATGTTCTAATAGATGGAGGAGCTAGCCTGAATATTTGTACTTTGAAACTTGTCTGTGCACTAGGCTATTCAGAAAATGCTATTGATCATAGAAGGAAAATCACAATAAAAGCATATGATGAGGAGGAGATATCTTCACAAGGGTTGATAGTGCTACCTATTCAAGTGGGACCAGTTCTCAAAGATATAGTATGCCAAGTGTTAGCAAAAGAGTTAACATACAACATACTCTTGGGAAGACCTTGGATTCATGACATGCAAGAAGTTTCATCCACATATCATCAGTGTTTGAAGTTCCCTTTCAATGGGTAGGAAATCCTTATTGCAATTGACTCGAACAACCCCCAATATTGTAACACCCTCAAGACTACCCAAGATTCTTTTTTACCACACAATAGGGAAGCTCCAGCTCATGGTTCATCAAATGATGGGAAAAAACTAAATGCCTTATCAAAGTGGGTTGAGAAAAAGGACCAATCAAAGGATAAGTTTATAGGTGATGCCACTCCCTCAATTGAAGAAAGTACATCAATTTTTTTGTCAAACTAGTTCGAGAAAAAGGATCAATCAAAAGAAAAAGGTGTTGGTAATTCTACTCCACAAGATTAGGAAAGTCAACTTGAGTCCTTATCAAAAAAAGTGGCCAAGATCCAATTGAAAGACAAAGGCATGGGGGAATACTCATTTGAGCAATCCTTATGTTTATCACAACTTTCCTCTTCTCCTAAATCACATGGACAGTCATCAACATCAAGACAGCAATCATCACAACCCACCACACTATTTGATGGCACCTTTGTAAGAGCAGGCACATTAGTGGATGAGTCAGATGACAAAGAGGTTTGAAACTGGTTATACAAAGATGAAGAATCATCACAAGCATCCACCTCAAGTATGCAAAATAGGAGCAATAAGGACAAAGGAGACAATTCTAGAAAAGGATGGATAATTTAGGGAAAAGGTCCTCAGACATCCAAATTTGGACACTTAATTTATCCAACTTTATCACTTTTCGTCTAAACATCCTCCTATCCGAGTTAATTAAGTAATATTACTATTATTTAATTAATATCTTTAATTCTGCCAAATCCCTAAGGTATTTAATTAATAATTTAATTACTTTACTCTTTTAATCCTTCTTTCATCAAATAAATTAAATAAATAATACATTTATTTAATTCCTCACATGTCATTTCATCTAATCCTAATCCATCTCCTAATTTCTTCATTAGGGATGTGCACATGCCTAATCCTTGATTAGGATGTGTCACATCCTCCAACTTTTGCAAGTTGGCTTCTAATCCTCATTTATCTTCTAATTACTGATTAATTAAAACCTAATCATTCCCCAAGGAATTTTTAATTCCTTTTTATTCTTCCTAGATTCCCCTCTCTTATATGTGAATTTTTAATTCACATTCCATCCTTCCAAGGTTTCTAGAACCTTGGACTTGTCACAATCTTCACATGTGGACCAAGTCCCACCTTTTTGGAGCCCACCTTTTATCCTCTAGATCATCTAATGAATGTGAATTTTTAATTCACATTTATCCCTCCAACCACCTTTCCTTTTCCCATGTAGATTTTTGAGGAATTCTAAAATTCCTCAAATGTCCCTTTCACTCCCACTTGGGGACAAGAAATCCCTTTTGTGGAAATCCTCTCATCCCCCAAGGTGCATGTCATTTTCCACCTCATGTACCTTTTGATACCTCACCTCCATCTCATAATCCCCTTGGCTAATTTCAATTCTCCACATGTCAATGTGAGGGTTTTCCAGGGGTTCCCTCAAACCCACCATAGCCCTTCATCTTGACCTTGTTAGAGCAATCTTGACCATTGAATTCTCTAGAGAATTCAAGATCCTCTATAAATACCCCCTCCTCAAGGGCATTTTAGAACACTTTGAATTTTCATAACTACATGCTGCTAATTTACATCCTCAATCCTTTGCCATCATTTAGCCATCTCTCTTGATCATATTGCACATTCAATCTTGCATTTAGTCATTCAAGCAATCATCTAAGGAGCACACAAACCATTCCAAGCAAGGGCCAATCAAAGAGATATCAACAGCAAGGAAGGTGAAACTGTTTGCATTTCATTTTATTCATTTCCCTTTTCATTATATCACTCTTTTGGCTAATCTTGAGGTGTCCTTGGTATTTTATTATTTGCATTCTTAAGTTATTTTTCACATTTAGAGTAGGATAAATTCCAAGGTATACAGGTCCTATCAGTAAAAGGAAAGAAGGCATCATAGAACCAATACAACCTATCACAATACAAACCAAGGATAAAATAGGATTGCGATATAAAGAAGAATCAAGAGAAGAAACTAGACAAGTTGTTGAAAGAATCTTACAACTACAAGCTAGTGATGATCGTGAAACTGATTCAAATGAATATGAGTGGGATTCGATATCCAAAGAATCTTGTCACGATAAGGAAATTGATGTAGTACAAAATTATACACCTATACGTGAGGAGGGTCAAAGTTTAGGTTACAGACTGCTTGAAATAGGATCACAACATATTGATGACTCTAGCGAAGACGACCAAACTCGAAGCAAAATAGATAATTTAGAGGAGAGTTACCTTATAGACATTGACTTCGCTATTGGACAATTTGAATACATTACCATCGATATCCTTACTAAATCTGACCTTAACCAATCCAGCGATCCCTTACCCCTAATACATCCCAAACTCATAGATTGGGATCAAACTAATCCGTCTAATATCCCCATCTTTTCAAATGATGAGGCCATTGTCAATGTCCTTTGTTCCACCAATCTTAAAATAGATTCCACCATTGAACATCATAATGAAGCTTCCAACAAGGAGAGTCAAATTTTCTAGCTATAAAATGAATAATATAGGGCATAGATCTAATGGTGAAAACCACTCGATGGCAGTATCAAATCTAGAAAAAGTCAAAATAAAGAGTGTATCCAACAGTGAAAACCTCTCTAAGGCACTAAAGGATGGAAGATTTGACACACTCCTGAGCATTTTCAGGAACAATCTAAAGTATTGATTAAACCCACTCATTCTATCAATATCGGCAATGAAGAAACAGTAAAGATTGTCCATCTAGCAGAATCCTTGACAAATCAAGAAAAATTGAACTTCATTAAAAATTTTATAGAAAGACAAGTCAATTTTTCTTGGTCATATGCCGACATGCCAAGGATTGATCTAGAATTCATCATGCATCACTTATCATTACCAGCAGGGGTAAAAATATTCAAGCAAAAGTTAAGGAAAATGCATCTGCATATTGCCATATTAGTAAAGGCAGAACTAAAGAAGTTATTCGATGTTGGGTTCATTAGACTAATTGACTATGTCGAATGGATATCAAACATTGTGCCTGTTTCAAAAACAAACAAGAGCATCAAGATATGCACTGATTTTAGGGATCTCAACAAGGCTTTCCCAAAAGATGACTTTTCCCTACCCAACATTGACATCATTGTGGACCTAACAACAAGGCATGGAATGTTGTCACTCATGGATGGTTTTTTCAGCTATAATCAAATCAAAATTGCACCCAAGGATCAAGATAAGACAACCTTCACATGTCTATGGGGAACCTTTTGTTGGAATGTCAGGCCATTCAGGTTGCAGGAGCAACTTATTAGTGTACTATGATGAAAATATTTCATGATGTGATGCACACATTCATGGAAGAATATGTGGATGATTTGTTAGCAAAATCATACACCAGAGAAGGACGCCTAGAGATCCTGGATAAAATATTCACTAGATTGGAAAAGTTCAATGTACGACTAAACCCAAAAAAATGTTTGTTAGGGGTGACTTTAGCCAAACTCTTGGGATATATAGTTTCAAAAAATGGCATTAAGGTAGATCCTACAAAATTCAAAGCCATAATGGAAATTTCACCGCCCAAGAACATCAGTCAGCTATGATCTCTACAAGGGAGATTCCAATCAATCTGAAGATTTATCTCACAACTAGCAGACAAGATCCATCCTTTCACTCACTTGCTACACAAGAATGTATCTTTCCGATGGGATGAGAAATGTGAAGAGGATTTCAACCAATTAAAACAATAACTGATGAGTCCACTCATATTAGTACCACCAATAGAAGGAAAGCCACTTTTATTGTACATAGTAACAACTAAGATATCATTGGGAGCTTTGTTGGCACAAGAGGATTCAACAGGAAAAGAAAGGGAAATTTATTATATCAACAAAACCTTAAATGGCTATGAGATCAATTACACCTTCATTGAAAAGGCTTGCTTGGTAGTAGTGTTCGCTACCCAAAAATTATGACACTACATGCTAACTCATACCAACAAGTTAATAGCCAAGATAGATCCATTGAAATACCTTCTTAGAAAAGCTAATCTACCTGGAAGACTAGCTAAGTGGGTCATGATGCTGAGTGAATTTGACATCTAATATGTTGATAGGAAGGAAATAAAAGGACAAGCAATCGTAGATTAGTTAGCTAAAGCACCATTGCAAGAAAATCATCCAATGAACATTGAGTTTCTAGATGTTGATGTCCCAACAATATCTCCACAACAATCAGTCTTGTACTTTGATGTTTCTTATACACAACATGGATCAGGAGCTGAAATCTTGTTTATTTCACCACAAGGACATACCATTCCCAAATCCTATAGACTGATGTTTCCTTGCACCAACAACACAACTAAATATGAAGCCTTGATCATTGGAATCAAAGTAGTAGTCAGTGGAGAATCCAGGAGTTACATGTCTGTAAGGGATTCTGGCTGGTCATTAATTAGGTAAAACTATACAGTTATCCAAACAAGGGATGACAAGCTAATGCCTTATAAAAGAATGGTTGATGACTTCAAAAGTACTTTGTGGAAATAAAATTTGGTGGATTTCTAGAAGTGACAACAAAGGTCGTTGATGCCATGGCGAGCATTGCTTCTCTCTTGCAGATTTTAGAGAAATGAGCCCATTACGAGTTCATGGTGGAACAACTATTCAACCCATCCTATGACAACCCTGAATCCCAGGTCATCTACCATCTAGCTTAGGCTAAAACTTCCATCTACAAGAAAATTTATACCTACCAAAAAGACAATACCCTCCCTCCCGACCTATCCCAAAATCAAAAATGAAACTTCATTCATCAAGCTGCCCGACATACCCTTATCATGGATGTCCTTTATCGACAAGGTCTTGATGGAACTCTCCTCTGATGTCTAGAACGCGTTGAATCTAAAATGGCTTTACAAGAGGTTCATGAAGGTGTGTGTGGAACTCATTCGAGTGTTTTAACCTTAGCCAAGAAAATCCTTTGTTTGGGATATTACTGGCCGAATATGGAGAGGGATTCTTTTTAGTTCATCAAGAAATACCAAAAGTGTCAAATTCATGGTGATCTCATCCATGCACCAGCACAAGAACTTCAACCTTTTGCATCAACATGGCCATTTTGTCAGTGGGGACTGGATCTTGTAGGGAAGATTCATCCATCTTCATTCATCAGACACAAGTTTATCATCACAACCACAGAATACTTCACAAAGTGGATTGAAGTGGTTCCCCTACCCACCATCATAGGAAAGAAAATCTCATCATTCATCCTGAATTATATCATTTTTCGGTATGGAATCCCTCAATCCATTGTCATGGACAATGGCATACCATTCAAAAATTAGGATGTCAAGAACTCTGTGGTATCATATACAAATCAGTTTTTCTACACCATACTATCCCCAAAGGAAATGGCCAAAGCCCGGGGAGGCCTCAAAAAAGACTGTCCTAAAAATATTGAAGAAAACTGTCAATGAGGCTGGACGTGATTGGCATGTTCAACTAAACCATGCTTTATGGGCTTACATAATCAATATCCACACCCCGACATGAGCAACACCATATGCCCTAGTCTATGGATCAGAGGCCATTCTACCTATTGAGGTTGAACTACCATCACTTTAGGTGTCACTAAAAGGGATCATTTCAGATGAGGATTACAAAGTGTCTAGGTTATAGGAATTGGAACTATTAGATGAGTGTCATCAACATGTAGTGGATCACGTGAAAGCCTATCAACAAAGGATATCTAGAAGTTACAATCATAGAGTAAATCCTAGAGCATTTCAGGTGGGTGATTTAGTCTGAAAGCGAGAACCCCTGTAACCAACAAGATTGAGAGAAGAAGGGGAAATTTGAACCCAATTGGATAGGTCCCTTTTTCATTGTATCAGTCTTCAGATTAGGAGCATATCAGTTATCCACACCATAAGTCAATTTATTTGATGAACCCCTCAATAGCCTGCATCTCAAGAGTTCTACACGAATCATCCAATGTATCATAAAAGTCCTAAAAATGCCAAAACATCATAAAATGTCACACACGAAAAAGATGGTTTCCTTGTGAAGAGCACAGCTGACAAAGCATCTTGGTAACAGCAATTTTTTTTTTTAAAGTAAAAATTAAAAATTAAAATCTAAAAAAAAGTGCAATAAAAGCAAGTGGTGAAACCTGGCAACAGAGTGCTATTTTTTGATAGGCTAGATTTTCCATCTGTTGAGCGTAATGGAGCCATTCACTTTCACCATCCATCTGCCTATCATCAAAAGCTTCATGTACATATCCACGGCATCGTGGTGGAGTGTCTCACCTGGACTGGGGGAAAATATTGAACTCACTGGGGGCAAATAAACTTTGAGCTTGAACCAACATACAAACAGCAGTAAGACAAACACAACAAAACACAAAGATCATAGTCCAACACAACATTGAACACCAATCACCATCAGTAACACATCAACCATCAAACATCAAACATAGAAATCAATCAAACCAAAAGCACACTTTAAATGGATGATTGTTCTTCTGAATCATGGATTTATCACTATGGCATGAATGTTCAACTGTTGAACTTTGATTTTTGTTATCATATCTCTAGAGCACTTCAATGATGTATTGAACTAGAGGAGGTAGGAAGGAGTATGATTTTTCTTTGTCTTTTGTCTGTGAGTTGATCATTATTACTGTGCAAATTGTCACAAGACATGCTCTACAAAGTATCACTAATGACATTCTGAATTTGCATAGGAATAGTTTAAAATCTTGTGCATTTTACATGAAGGCAATACTCAAAGTCATCTCGGTTTAATTATACTTAGATGCTTGTGTTAACTTGCACTATCAAACATCATGAAAGTAGTACTCAAGTCATCATGGTCTAAATATTCCATCGATTCTTGTACTCACTTTCAACATTTTAAAGGCCCAATGATGATAAAAATCATGACAAATTGGTTGTTACAAATGACAACTTTTGAATATAAGATATGCATGGTTAGAGTAGATTGCATCCATGTTAGTCTACATCTGTATATATAGAGTTTCCAAGGTTGAAACAATTTCACAAGGATGTTATCTCTATTATTAATGGATTGAGTACACTTGACATTAACCAAAAACACATCATTCTCATATAGTTGCACATCAGTTGCATCATCATTTTCATCAATTAGAAAACATTATCATTTAGTTTCACATTAGTTGCATCACCATTTGCATGCATTAGAAAATGTTATCACATCATTCATCCATCCATGCATCACATCATAATATTTGCATCAGAAAACACAAAAATACGTGCATTACATCTCATTTACATAATCAAAATCATCTCATATAGTTGCATTAAGAAAGTGGTTCACTAAGCTTAAATGAGTCTCTTCAAATTTCCAAGAAAGTTGGGAAATATGCCAGGTTTTGTGAAGCTTAACAAATAGTCAACTAATGGAAACCTTCCCACACCTCTTGGAATTTGGATAGATTCACTCATTTAAGCTTAAGACCCTAAAGGTTTTGAAGTCTTGCAAACTCAGTTAATCATAATCATTTGCATCACATAATCACATATCCTCCATATATCATTTGCATCACATCATCACAATTCATCTTACGTATTATAACACATCATCCATATATCATCCCATTATCATCACATCCATACATAATCAATATGCACATCACATATCATCACACATCATTTGCATAATGAAAATCCATCTCACATAGCATAGGCCTGAATCCATAACGCATATAGAATCATTAATCATATCATCATTGCATACATTCTACAATCACCACATAAACATCATCATTGCATAATCATCATAATCACATAGAATCACATTTTCATACATCATTCATCCATTGATTACATCATTTATTTGCATGAGAAAAGTACAAAAACATCACATACATTTCATCACATTGGCATAATAGGATCCATCACACACATCATATAGGCATCATTCATAAAACATCATAGAATCATAACACATCAGTTGCATCATCATTTGCATTCTAGCATATCATATCATTAGAACATCACTTAACAGGGAAATTAAATGCATCCATCATAATCATCATGATCATCATCATAACATAGAAATTAAATGCATCCATCATAGGCATCCATCATAAACATCATATAGACACATAGATCATAATCATCGCCACATATCATATAACCTCAAAATCATAATGTCAAAGTGTACAAGGATATCCAAAGGTATAAAGAGATACATCAATATCAAAAATGGCAATGTATCCTAAAGTCTGGAAACAAGAGGTACATCATCAATGTCTCATATACATCAGTGTATACATCATGTCCAAAGTACATCACAAAACCATAAAATGATGTTATGTTGTGCTCCCCCTAGATGGTGTTGGCATATGACCTGTATCCCCCACCTGATAGACCTACCCCAGGATCTTGTCGATCTCTAGGTAGTGGCTGCGTGACACCCATGCTAACAGTATGAGATCAAGACCTACCAGACAGAGATTGTGCAAAGCTCTCTCGCCGCTCTAGAGGAACTACCTCATGATATATCCCTTGGTAAAACTCACCTCCTAGGCACCGCGGGCGCATTCTCTAAAAATAATATGAAACTCTAACAACCACCGTTGTAGCCCCGCTGATACCTCAACCTCGCTATGCCCTACTAAAAGGTGTTCCTCTCTCAGCTCAACGCGGGCAATCTCGCCCCCGACCGCCCCCTGCCCCTACACCTAGGCCTTCCTCCATATCTATGCGACGAGACTCATATTTAGCAGATCCCTTCGGTCACAAACGAGACCGCTTCAGACTGCCGAACTATCCCCGTACTGTTCAATCCCATAATTGTGAATCGCACACTTAGACGAGCATCGCTGATGGCGCACGACCAGATCATTGTTAGATAAGCATTTAATGATCGCTTCTTGTGGGAGGCACTTCATCTTCTAATGTTTCTGAACTCGCCTCTCCACTTCACGACATCTCCTCGACTACTTTATCATCATCATTATTGTTGTTTCTCTCCTTTCCGCCATCTTCATTACATCATTTATGCCCTACAACTGCCTCCTCCTCTAGCAATGGTGTCAGCTCATCTAGAATGGTGATCCGTGGGAAGGGATGCAGAAACATATACTAAGCATAATCCTCTAATATCGGAACATCGGTAATATTTGGACAAACATCCCAAGGAATGGCCTATAAACCCTAAAAATGTTGTACGACTGCATCATAAAATAAACTAGGCCCCCACTCAGTCGAATATGTCTGTCGTCGAGCATAATGTGTCACTCCTTGCAGCATACCCTAAACCCTACCATACTATCTCAATACCCGCAACAGGAAAAATCTCTCAACATTTGACAAACCGGGTCTACCCAATCAAGAACAGGGACTGACATAAATAAGGCATCTCCATGTCATCCTAGGGCTACTGCTCACAATCCAGATAGGGTCTCCATACCACCGACTCTAGATCATCCAAGGTCCTCCTCCAATACTCAAGTTTTCCCAACATAGGTTGAGCAAGTCGACCAGCATAAATATGAACATATGGCCTCATAGTCAGGCACTGCCTCTCCCCAACTGGTCGTGAAACTGCTATATGTTCTCAGGCCTAGACCTAGAGTGTGACCCCCGCTAATAAACTCGCCCCTCAATGATAGACAACCTGGTGCAGATCATGGTAAAGATGGGCTAGCATACAACATCCCCACACATATTTGGTGCCTTGTGCAATCATACTCTCCAAGATCCTGCCCTATCCAACTGAGAGTCCCTTTGACCTATGGTCAAGACAAAGGAACCCTTCAATGAAACCAGCAAACACAGACGGTAACGTGGCATATGCATTGAGCATGTCCCTCCACAGAATCTCATAACCGCATTTATGGTCATCTTGAAATACCCAGCGCAGTGCATTAGTCCCCCCTACTCATGTTCATCATATATAATAAGCTCTCCAACCACCAAAATCCGTAGAACCCGATATACATCCTTAGGAGTCACCGTGATCTCACCAGTGGGAAAATGGAAGGTGTTATGCTCACTGTGCCACATCTCCACTAAAGTTGTCAGTAAACCCCTGTTCACCCTAATCTGGGGCATAGCGATGAAAGATGACAACCCACATCACGCAATAATAGTTGTCTCAGGCTGTCTCAGATGACGAATCAAGTCCCACGTCCTTGGAAAGTGCTCTTTGATCTTTAAACTTGTCAAAGCCTCATATCATCACAAAATCTCAAATTAGTCTATCAATCAATCAATCAACCTCGCCTATCATGAGGTTCAATCAATCAATCAACCTCGTCTATCATGAGGTTCATCAAATCAATCACATCAACCTCGCCTATCATGAGGTTCATCAAATCAATTAAATCAACCTCGCCTATCATGAGGTTTATCAATCAATCAACTCAACCTCGCCTATCATGAGGTTTATCAAATCAATCAACCTATAATTGATCATCGCCTATCATGAGGTCAATTATCATCATCCTATCATTGGATTTCACCTATCATGAGATCAATGGACATCTAACCTATCAACATCATCAATCATCATCAACACAAAGGCTAACATGATAAAAACATCATCAAAATCAAGGAGTCTCAACAAGAACATCCTCAAATTTCTCCAATGCGCTAAAACAGTGCTTCTATGCGTTGAAAGACTCGATACGCTAGAGAAATCCATCAATGCACTAAAACAAACCTTCAATGCGCCTAACTACTCTATGCGTTAGAACAGGGCCTCAATGCGCCAAAGTATTATATGTGCTACTTTGGTCTCTCTGTGCACTAATCTAATTGTCCTAAGCACTAATCTAACATATGCGCTATTTCGGTGCTTCTATGCGCTAATTCAGACAGCCTATGCGCTACATCATTTAATGTGCTAGTTCATCTATCCTATACTCTACATCGCTAGACCTATGCGCTAATGTGTCCTATGTGCTAGAACAATCGTTCTATGCGCTACTTTGGTCTTCCTATGCGCTCAAACATTTCAAAATCCGAATTTAAACAAGAAAAAGCGAGAAAACAAAATGCACAAAATATGAGGCAATTTTTGGGGTACTCACTGGAGGTCCATACGCTGTTGGGCAGTTGTGCCGCCTAACTCGCTCGAATCGGTGCGTGTGGTAGGGGATCACCATTCTGCTCCAAATTTGCACAAGTCACTCTCACTCACAAGTTTTCAAATTGCAAAATGCTCAAATGAACTCTCT
>VDFB02196491.1:0-12221 GCA_007258455.2 Sequoia sempervirens | reverse complement strand
ATGTTATATCGTTGCGAAGGTCTCGAAAAACCCAGAAGGAATATCCAGACATGCAAAGAGAATCTCTGCATCTGGACCCTGAAATTTGCCCTGGAAGCCGGACTGCTAAAAATAGTAAGTTATCCGTTTTCGCTCAAATTTGGCATGCAAGCAGTCTGATGTACTCTGAATGCTGTGTGATGATCGGAATCTCGAAAATGCTGCCAAATTGCCCGAAATTGCAGACTTACTAAAAATAGTAAGTATCTCGGAATTCAATGAAAACTGGCTGGAAGCCTGCTGGATGTCTACCGACAATATTGCTAAGTTCAATTTTCAATTTACTGGCCCTACTTGACCTTGACTTGACCAAAAATGATGAAACCCTAATTTTAGAATTGGCCAATATCTTCACATTTAAGCTCAATGACGACACAACCCCCCGGAAAGACAGACACCAGAAAAGAGACAGAGCGAGAGAGCGAGGAAAAACCCAAGCCAAAAGACCGAAAAGAAGAAAAAATAAGGGGGTCCCCATCTCATCGGGGCGATGTGTGAAAAGGTCACAACATTACCCAACACAAATCTGCCATTGCCTTATGTACATGCTCAAAATGATTTAGTGCAGTAATAGATTCACCTCCATTCGTATTCAATTGCTCCTCCAAAGGATGAGGCTTATAGGACCCAATGTCTTCATGCAACATACCCTGATCATGCCTCCCCAAGTCAATTTCCTCATGGTCACCTCCTCCATCAAAGTAGTAGGTAGAATCTTCTACCTCATGATCTTCCCCCATGGCGGGCCTAGAGTACGTATGCACCGCTATGACCTCTTTATTTTGAAATGACAAGTCAAACTTAACCAATCCACTTGGGTCACTTCCCGCTGGAATTTCTGAATTGTCCTTATGACCACCATTTGATCCCATGCCAATATGATGCAAAGGTAATGAAACAATGCTAGTAACATCCAAAGAACCCATACCTTGATTTGACCTTGTAGTTTTGGAAATCTCCATGATAGAATGTCCTTTTATGTGATAATTATTAGCTGATGTGAAGTCACCAAACCTTTCCTCTAAAAGAACATTAGTAAACTCATCACAAGAAATATTATGGAAGTCAATAGTCTTAGTAGCATCATTGGATAAATCTGAAAGTGGTTCCAACACTGTTGTTCTGTCCTTTCCTTCATGTTCCTTTCATCCATAGTAGCTACATATTTTGACCCAAGAACCACCCTGAAGCTCAGTCACATAGTCCTCATGAGTCAAGACACTATCTCCCTCTGAATGATTTGTTATGATATTCTCTTCATCCACCTGCCCAATGATTTGATTAGACTCCTCTTTTTTTGTTAATAATGGTTCTTCACTTTTCCTGTCATTTGATAAATTAGATTCTAACAGCTCAGGCAACTCAGGATGCTCCAGCAATTTAGTTAGAGTCTTGTTATAATTTTCAAATCTTTGCAACAATTTTGTCATGCACTCCTGAAAGGTCTTCATCTCACTCATTGAAACATCTAACACTCTGCTGCAACTGAAATTAATTCAATACCCAAACAGGCTGGCAGGATGCTCTGTGCTCTGATACCACTGTGAGGTGCCTTCCTGGAAGGTATGGAAATTTTGGTGTTTGTTTGGTTTGAGGGGAGCTCGTTATATGTTGTCAAAGATGGTGTTAAAGATGCTCTGATTCCACTAAGATATCCCTTGCCAAAGATGACGATAATTTTTGCGAATACACTTAATGTGACATATTGCATTTGTCAATTAAGAATAAACTGAGTTGCAAGTGATTGTTTCTGAACTGTAATCATATCTTGATCATTTGCATTTCAACAATACACAATTACAACCAAGTGACATTCCTATAATCATGAACAGCTGTTACCACTGATTTTCTGAGTGCATATTATGACTGATTACAAAGAGGGACTGCCCAGATTTACGTAACCGTAGTATACCCCCTCGTCTTGCAATTTCTGTACTTGCTGATTGCTTGTTTGTTTGGTGTTTGGTTTGCATAAGATGATTTCATTTACTAAAATGATTCTAAGGAGACATTCAAATGACTAGATTGACATGAAGATACAAATGCGAGTATTTTTGGCTTTTATTGCAAAGAACTTATATGACTGAAAATGCAGGGAAAAGACACCTCCAGATTTGGATATTTTAACAAACACTTTGCATATTAATTTCAGAATCTCCTCTAACATAAACTAATGCAATTACAGTCATTGACAATACCTTAAACACTTTATATGCAATCCCAATAACTCCCTTATATTTAAAGAGGCAAATCTCATTATATTACTGATTACAATATTGTCCTAGATGAAAGTGCAAGTAATGACAATGCAAAATCTCCTACCCACATTACACTACTGCAGCTGCAACTTGAGGCAGCGATTCTTTTCTGACTTCATAGACTGAAAAGCCAATACAGATTTTAATTTGAAGATAAGAACCTGATTCGTAGTCCCAAGATAAAGAGACACCAGATGACTCCAACTGTGAAGCTCACGCCCCGCCCCCCCCCAAGAATTTGGCTGAAATAAGATTCAGCTTGCTAGAAAATGTTAATGATACTGAGCAGCTTCGGGTTCATCCTTCCAGCCTCGAATAAAGTCATAAATAAATACAGCCCATTGGCTATTTATTTATATGTGAGAATAAATGAGTATGGGCGCATCTCTTTGTAAATAATATATTTATTATTCTGGGCCGACCTTCTTTGTAAATTATATTCATTGATTATTGTATCTTGGCCGACTTGTTCAAATTGTAACTTATGTTGAGGCCGACCTTGTGAAATCTCTTATAGTCATGTATTTATAAGAGACATCTTCTCTCCTTGTCATACAATCAAGCAAGCTCGAATTATTCCTTCATTCTAGTGTGAATTCCTTCAAGAGCAAATTGCGAATCTCTCTAAGTGCAGATTTAGATCACAAGGAAGAGCAGATTATCCTCTGTTATTGCATCTAGAGTTGATGCTGGATATTGGCCTTGTGATTGGCCTCATTGTAAAGATAATTGTTGCCATTATTATATATACAAGAGGATCTTTGTTGCTGGGTTTTTCTCCCTCAAGTGGAGGGTTTTCCCAGGGTATCTACTGTGTTATTGTCTGACTTGAATTAATTCTCTGTGCATTAAATCTGATCTTCAGTTTTCAACATGGTATCAGAGCGGGTTCGAGAGGACTTGATCAGATTTATTCTCATCAGAGCAGTCAATCAATTGAAGAGTGATGTATGTGAACCAGGGCGATCGAAGGAGCTGAGCGCTAGATCATCAAATGCACATCTGGAACTTCCAAGAAATCGCATGACTCTCATCGGGTCCAGGATATATATCGCGTCTCTGTTGCGGGGACTTCTGCTAGAAGAATTGGTGGTTGCGTGACACTCAGGAGCAAGACTGCCATTCGCATTCTTCTCAAGAACCAGCGGAAGGTGAAAAAAAAAAAAAAATCCATCGCACTTTCACTGCTACCAGCGGAAGGTGATAATCCATCGCCAGGAGATTGACGCAAGCTGGCATTCCACCATCATCTCTTCTACGCTTTATCTTGTGCGGGAACTTCCTTGGGATTAAAGCAGTTACAGCAGAAAGAGAAGTCATTGATAACTGGAGTCATGAGAAGTCGCTGATATTCAGAGCCGGGAAACATGCGATATCCTTATACGTGCAAGTCTCGGTGATTTCTGTAGCCGGCACAATCCTTAAATTTGTATTCATTCAAGAGAAGGTTTATTTCGGGACGAATCTGGAAAACTACATCAGATGTGATCGGTGTGGATTGAGCTTATCCATGCTGGTTGAGCCGTAACTGAAGTTCTGAACCAGATTATCGAGTAGATTTTCACGGAGTTCGTCCCAAACATTCAACTCCAGCCAGTCCATAACTAAGGTCAGAAGCTTATATACTCTGTATTTATTTCTTGTTATTGCAGAATATATGGCCTTATAGTATGTCTGAGTCACTCATCACGCTGTATGTCTGAATCCTTCATTTAACGGGAAGGACGTTGCAATTAGAAACTGTTTGGGCATTTATGTATCCTCTTACATTTGTAATCCGGAATGTCAACTTTAACAGTTTCAGTTGTTTAGACCTACATCTTAATGGAAGTATTGAATGTGTCAATGCTTGGAAAGGTTGATGATAATTGTCTGTTTGTAAAACTCTGTTCTGAATGCATAATAATGATTGGATATAATGAGCTATCCACATTCAATTCGAATGTCTTGCTTTTCTGAATAAGACACCTGGAGACTTGTGATCCTGTATTCAGTAAATCTGTGAAGGCTGAAAAATTATCCCAGTTGACAACATGCATAGCATTGTCAACTAATCGAGATTGAACCCCAAAGTTCACCTATCTGAGAATGGGGTATTTACACTTCAGTTGTGTAGAAATTGCTTAATGGCGGAAAAGGCTATGAGAAGTATTTTATTAGAGTACATCTGAGATCTGGGAAGCCTTGGTGTCGTGGACTTAATTTGAGTGTGTGATCTGCTTATTGCTAAATGTCTGTATATGAGCAACGACCTGAGCCTTGGCTAGGCCTTATCGCTGTGTTAAGTGTTCTCCTTGATTTCAAGCGCTGAAGCCTGCACTCGGTGCGTGTGGAGTCGATTTAAGTTATTGTTATCCATGACTGTGAGGTCTAAGTGCAGCATATAAGGAGAAATCTTTTAACAGCTACAAGACAAGCACCTGACTGCACCTATAGAATTGTAGCAACAAAAGGAGATAAGTATTTTTTTATGTTTTCAGTCTGCTAAGTTGAGTAGGTCCGACATTATTTACTTGAAGCATGAATGTAATCACTGGCATGAGATCTTTGGCAGATGTCATCATTCATTACATTTTTCATGTGTGATAGAGATCTTTGGCAGATGTCATCACTCATTGTATTTCATCTCTAAGTGTGACTTTGAGATGAAAAGTGAAATGCAATTTCATTGTGATGACCTCATTGATATCTTTCTCCATGGTCATGGACTACGATGGTGCCTTGAGAAGGCTAGTCCTATATGGAACATGTTGGCTGCATGTAAGAAATCTATAGTTGTGCAGACTGTATTTTGTTGATGCTGAGTTTAGCACCCTCAAGAGGAGCAAAAGATGGAAGCAGGATATATCAGAATTCAATAAAGATAAGTTTCCTCTTTTTTTTCTTCATTCTGATTCATTGATGTATTTCTCTTATAGGTTGATTAATCCATGTTTTAATTTTATTCATAGATTCTTATGTGTTCATGCTATAACCTGAGATAGTAAAAGCCTTGTTATTTCTTTGGGTAAACTGTTAGTAATCTCTCTCTAAAATGCTTGCAGTTCAATGTTCTAAGAGCAAGAAGGTGATGAGAGATTGCTTAGTGATGAAAAGCTTGAGGCATCTTGTGAGAAAGTCATGCCAACCAAAGGAATGATCAAGCAGCCATGGGAGTGAGCTGGTGGCCAGAGGGAGTTCACTTCCAGAAGTTTTCTTTGCAATCTTTGAAGCAAGGATCAAGAGGGAGTCTTGAGAAGAAGTGAAGATTGTTGTATTGAAAGGCTAGGTGCTAAACTCTTAGAGGATCCCTTCAGTTGTTGAGATCATAATTGCTCAAGATTGTCTTCTGGGGTTGTCATTGGTAGCTCCGCAAACCTATTCAGAATAGAGTAATCTGGGAAGAGGTCGAGGAGGACTATCCTGAACTCTCTACAATACCAAGAGGTGTGCGTTGAAGTGTTGCAGGCAATCTTGGATGAAGAGGTCGAAAGATTGATGCATGTGCTTAAAGATCCGTGAGGGGAGTCCGTTGAACCTCAAGAAGATGCAACAAGCATATCCCGAAAGATACTTCCAAGGGCAATGCTTGGATATGGGTTGAGGTATACTGTATGCAGACTTTGGAGTTACTTGTTTCATCAAGCTCGACATGTGTTGTGGCCTCAGATCGAAGAGCACCTCCTCGGTTGTTGCCTCGCCTTGGGTCTCGCTTATGATTGCAAAGAGAAGCGCCTTCAGAAAGCATTGAGTACAAACAGAGGCCTATGCACATTGCAGCTTGTATGCAACTCAAGAAGTAGCTATCTTTGTAAGTTCTTTGCAGGATTGTTTGACAATCAATGAGCCCACTATTATTCATTATTATGATAAACAGTTGTGAAGCTTTCTCATTAACTCTCAGGTTTCATGACAGATCCAAGGATGTTGAGACTGGCACCACTATTAGAGATATGGTAATCGCTGAAGGTCAGTATTGGGCCAGGTACATTAGCACTCATGAGCAAACGCAGATATTCCCTCACCAAGCCTCTCTCCAAGATAAAGTTTGTATACTTTCAAGATAAGCTTGGTATGATGGAGAATCCAGCCTTGACTGAGAAAGAGTCTCAGTATCAGTGAGCCATTCTATGAGTCCTTCTCTGTGAAAGAAGTTCGAGGTGAAATCTCTTGTTAATGCATTTTCTTCTCGCGGGATCGAAGAAATTGAGGTGAAAGCCCTGTTTCCACCTCCGAGAGTCATGGTGGATGTCAAGTGCGACTCCATGACATATCTTGTACTTGTGTTTCAATTCCTCCGAGAGAGTCAAGTGGTAAAGTCACTGAGGTGACAACATCACGCAAGTGATGAACACTCGTACTTACTATTGCACTTTCTTCTGTGACGGAAGAACTTGAGGTGAAAGCCCTCGTTTCCACCCTCTAAGCTGAGTCATGGTGGATGTCGTGTGTGACTCCATGACAACATCACGTGAGAGAGTCCGTGATGATCTTCTTGTACTTGTGTTTCACCCTCTGGGAGAGCCATGATGAAAGTCACATTGAGGTGACAACATCACTCAAGAGATGAACACTAGTACTTACCATGTGATGGTTGATATCGAGACGATATCCAATATCACATTGAGGTGATATTTCTCTCTTTATATCTAATTGCAGGCAATGATGGCTGATGGACTTCATACTGAGATGATTCGTATTGTGTAGCTGGAAGTTCTCTCCCTAGCTGAGAGGGAGTGTTAATGATACTGAGCAGCTTCGGGTTCATCCTTCCAGCCTCGAATAAAGTCATAAATAAATACAGCCCATTGGCTATTTATTTATATGTGAGAATAAATGAGTATGGGCGCATCTCTTTGTAAATAATATATTTATTATTCTGGGCCGACCTTCTTTGTAAATTATATTCATTGATTATTGTATCTTGGCCGACTTGTTCAAATTGTAACTTATGTTGAGGCCGACCTTGTGAAATCTCTTATAGTCATGTATTTATAAGAGACATCTTCTCTCCTTGTCATACAATCAAGCAAGCTCGAATTATTCCTTCATTCTAGTGTGAATTCCTTCAAGAGCAGATTGCGAATCTCTCTAAGTGCAGATTTAGATCACAAGGAAGAGCAGATTATCCTCTGTTATTGCATCTAGAGTTGATGCTGGATATTGGCCTTGTGATTGGCCTCATTGTAAAGATAATTGTTGCCATTATTATATATACAAGAGGATCTTTGTTGCTGGGTTTTTCTCCCTCAAGTGGAGGGTTTTCCCAGGGTATCTACTGTGTTATTGTCTGACTTGAATTAATTCTCTGTGCATTAAATCTGATCTTCAGTTTTCAACAGAAAACACGACCCAGTCTGATATGATGGCTATGCTAGTCACTGTGGATACTCTGCCCCTGTAAATCCACTCTACCGGCATGGAAATGGTTCTATGTCCTCCAAAGCACCTCCAAACTCTCCAACAGCCAAACGCCTCCTCTAGAACCCTCATACATACTCAACAACCATATTTTTGATGGCAATGTGAGTCGCTTCAGCTATAACCATCCACGTCCTTTTATTTTACCCAATATTCCTCAATGTCCACATGCCACTTCATCTGTGATGAACACGTCCTTTGTAGTTTGTTATAAACTCAACAATAATGTGAAGAATGCCATGTCTTAACCACCAAACGCGTTTTTCTTTGTTTTGCTCCATTTCCTCAATGAAAACGGCTTATATCTGATTTCTCTAATAAATATCCACACGCCTAGGGCTCACATTCTGAATGACGCATTTCTTTGCACATTATCCTCTTCAAATTCGTTCTAAAGAAGCTGCAAAATCTTCAAAAGGGTAGATAATCACGAAATTTCAAGAATAAGCTTGTTTCTCTCACCAACACTTCTGCTGTGCCAAGCTAGGAGTGATATTTCACACTCGAAACAATGGCTAGGGTTTTCCAACTGAACCAAGAGGCTCGAGCCTTCACGGGAAGAAAATGTTAATTTCCAAAAGTTAGTCGAATGTTTCCCTTTCCTCTCTTTTATCATTTCACTTCATAAAATAAAGTGACTTTTAAAGTATATTTTAAATATTTCCTCAAGTCACTTTTTAAAGAACAAATAAGTGACTTTCTAATGTTCCCTTTTAATAAATATTTCAATGGGTCATTTTATAACTTGATTTATTAATTATTTAATATCCCCCTTTTGAGAATAATTTAAGACTTAGGGAATATTAAATAATTAAGTCACTTTGTCCAATTTTTGGGGACATTACAATGAGATGCAGAAATAAGGAGGTTTGTTCACCACACCATACAAGCTTGCACACCTTTTCCCGACATCACCAACTCCCAATCCACAATGAACCATTTTCTCCTTCTACACAAAGTCAGTTCCAACTCTTCTGTTGAGGCCACCTTCCCCCTTCTTGCTAGAGTTCTTGATCTGCATTTCTAGGCCCTCAAGAAATGGCAGTAACAAAAATGACTTGTCTACACCCACTCCAATGGCTCCATCTACTATCACACCTTCAATATAAGGTTCTGATCCTAGCACTTTAAGGCTCTATGACATTAGAGTCCTAAATGAGCTTGACAGTTGTGTGTCATAATCGAATTTTGTTTCTGGCCTAAATTTGTTTCTATTCCAGACCATCCCATGAGGCTGTGGAGTTGTCTGGATACCCATGTCAACAGCTACAATTCCTTTTACAGCTCTAATTCCTCGCATAGTGGCACTAAGTAGAGATTCTCCACTAGGAATGGTGTCTCTTGCTTCAAGTTCCTCCCTAGAATGTGATTCCTTGAATGATATACTTTCAGTCCTCATGAACTCCTTGATTGTTTGTACAACATCCTCTGGATTGACAGCATTTGCCAAGGCCTGAGGCAATAGTCCCCAGCCCTGGGTCAAAATGCCACCTGAATCTGCAACCTTGTTAGTATTTCCAATATTTCCCTTATGTTTGTTGTACCCAAACCAAATTTTTTGCTTCATTAAGGCATTTTGCATTTTAAAGTCTAAACCTTGCTAAAATGTTGTAAAATACCGTTTTGGGCAATGTCAAGCATGGAGTTTTTGTCAATATTTGTCAGTCAAAGTCAGTTATATTGGTCAAACCTGAAGAAGAGACTCAAAATGAAGATTTTCACGATGGAGGAGCATCTTACGACGGCATTTCATATTGCAGACGGTCATTTCAATGACCGAAACAGAGTTTTTAAAGATCAAATCATGGAGATTTTTCAGAGGAAAAGCCTCAAAGTGCAAGTATAGCTCAGGGGCGCCCAGTTTTTTGGAGGTCAAGATCTTGTCTGAAGTGTTCAAGCATACAGTCAATCTCTTCAGAATCAGCCTGGCTATCCGTCGAGCTATCCAGCAAGGCATTCCGAGACTCACAGCTCCGGCAAACGACGACAGAAGTCAAAATCCCTAAATTTTAGGAGATGGAAATTTTGTTCATTTCAGGCAAAAGCGCCTCTAACTGCGAGCCCCATTCAAACGGTAAATCTAGTCGGGTTTGATCTTAGAAGAGCCGGTCAATTCATTCACTGACTAGTACGCTTATCAGCAGATATCAAGTCAGGTCATGGAGCTCTTTTCGAGTTGTTGTGGGGCGTCAAGAGAATAGCTTAAAATGGAGTTTTTTCATGTTTTTGAGCTTCTGGTTTATGCCCGGTCTGAAGTACAAACCAAAGGCTGGCCTAAGGATCCCTCGGATACCCGAATTCGCAGGCGAGTCTTCACAACATCGATGGTATACTAGCCCTAGCTTCATAGCGCATCATTAGGCTTGTCAATCCGGCGTTCTGGTGGTGGTGGCGAGGGTCTACTAAACGCGTAATTTTCGTGAGGAACCAATAAATGGTTTTCGGTGTGTTTTTCATGGTCTTAAAGAGCGGGCTTGTCCGGATAGGCAGGATTCGTTGAAGTCTTTCGCGACTATTGGCGTAATCAATTTATCTTTCCAACGAGCATAACCGTCGATTGCCGACATTTAGCGGTCGCTTCCGATGCGTGCGAGGTCTTTGGTGTAATATTACAAGGTGAAGATGTCCGAAAACGTCCAGAAAATGGCTAAGTCTGGGAGCGGTAAACATAAATAAAATACGCACTGGAGTTTTTGAGGTCTTAGAAGCAGTTTTCTTGCCTCGACACCTCCAGTGACTTCTCTTAAGGACCCTCCTGGCTGTCCGTTAAAACAGATAAAGCCTGAATCGGGTCATCCCAGCTCCAGATATCAGCTGTCAAAGTAGGGTGTTTTGACGACGTTTGATTTTCGTTGAAATGTCCAAAGTGCAACCTTGAGCCAGGGGCGCTTTTCTTTTTGAGGCCCTTAACACAGCTTTTAGCTGTCGTGTGAGCAGTCATTGGATGCAGAATATCTCCAGTTATGCCGTGAGCTTCGTCATTATCGGTAGGGTTCTACGTTCACCCGTCGGCGTTTGAAGTGTCGAGATGGCAGTTTAGAATGGAATGGAACGGTAAAAACAATTTAATCAAGTCGCTAATTTTTCAAGGGGTTAAACGATGGATTTTGCAGTTGTGTCTCCCGGCAGACATTTCTTCCTTGTTCAGTAGGCTTTCCGTTGATTATCTCAGATCAGTCTCAGCATCACCCGGTCATCCGGAAATCAGTGTCGAAGTTGGCCAGTCGCGACAGTGCTGTCAGCTATAAAATAGGGATTTAATTAAAAATGAAGTATCTTGAGCAAATGGACGCCTATATGCTCAAGTGATGACTTTTCGAAGTCGTGGAAGCATGACGATGAATCTCAGAGCTTCAACCAGTTTGTCAACTGAAGTTCAGAATATGTCTATTTTTAGATGGTGTTTCTATTTTTGGCGCCATTACATGATAATAATTATTTTATTATTATTTTCAAATTTGAACTTCAGACAGTGGCAGTCGAACTGAAAGGCAACCAATCAGAGGCTTTCTATTCTGGTTAGGGTTAGGAATTCTTGCAGTTGCCAAGTGGGGCGAATTTATTCTTATTTATATGTGGCGCCATCTTCATTGTTCTTCACAAAGCATTCAAAGAAATTCGATTTTCTCAAGAGCACAATTAATCTTGAGTGAATTCGTATTTTTCTAAGGCAAATTCATTGTCTTCAAAGAAATCGAATTTTATTATTCAAAGTAAGTTCAAGCAAGTTCGTATTTCTTCAGAAGGAGAAAGTGGCGCAAATTCATCCAAAGTAATTCGCAATTCTTCAAAGGCATATTCAATCTTCTAAAACAATTCGCAAATTCTTCAGAGGATTCAAAGGCGAATTAATATTCAAAGGCGTATTCCAAATTCTTTTCAAAGCCGTCTCAAAATTCAATAAAGTTCGCAATCCTTTAAAGATTCCAAGGCAAATATCATTTCAAGGGCGAATTCTTCAGAGGTTTTTGAGGCGAATTTCATAAACAATCAAAAGGCGTCTCAAATTTCATTATAATTCGCATTTCTTCATTGATATTCAAAGGCGAATTGGTATTAAAAGGCGTATTCCAAACAAAGGCGAAACCTCAAGTTTAAATACAAATTCGTATTTTCTTCAGAGAAAATCGAATTTCTTCATATTAAAAAGGCACAAATTTCAAGAGGAGCAATTCGTGGTTTTCAATTCCAAAGCGAATTCTTCCAGTTCAGAGGTGAAATCTTCATCAATTCACAAAGGCGATTTCATTTAACATATCTTTTTGCAGATTCAAGTTCACAAATATCAGCTATTCAAAGAAATCTTGGGCGATTTTCACAGAAGAAGACATAAAAAAAAACGTCTTTTGCATCCTTTAAATCTCAGATTTCTCATAATATACATTGTGCATGTTCCTGAAATTGGCGAATTTGACAAGTCTCAGTATCTGGATCGTTTCCATATAATTTCCTCGAGTTGAATTTGTGCTTCAGAACATTCGTTCTCGAATCGCTAATTTTCTCAAGTGAAAATCTTTGTACAAT
>VDFB02196488.1:0-50716 GCA_007258455.2 Sequoia sempervirens | reverse complement strand
AGTGGTGAGAGAGGAAATTCATTCTGGATTGGGTTGTTTTGATTTTTGGGGTTCCAAAATTGGGAGGTAAGGAAAGGGGGTGTGGCCTTTCCTAGGAAGAGGTTTTAGACTTTATTGTTGTAGGTTGGAGGTGTTAATGAGCAACAAATAAATTTAGTTGAGGTGTGGTTCAATGTGCAGTTAATTTCCAGAAGAAGGTTGCAGGCATGAGAAGAATGAAGTTACAATAAGAAGAGGGATTAAAGAAGGCATACCAGTGATTAGTTTTGTTATTTATTTCAGAATTTTAAGTCAAATTTTGAGTTTTTCCCATCAGTATAGAGGGTTACCATGATTTTATTTCAGTTTGGATTTGAACCCTTGTAATCCTAATGATTTTTTTGATTAGGGGTAAAACAGGTTTTGATGGGAATCGAAACCCATTACATACCAGTTTTGAAGGGACCTGTAACCTTGTCAAAGAAAAGCATGATGCATACAAGATAATACACATATCGACAACAACCCAACAACAAAAGCAACTAAAAAGACATGTCTACACAAGCTGCATCAGATAAGAAAACAAGGGACCAAGATCCCTTTCCAACCAATATTTAACCAGGACCTGGAACTGTTAGGTAAACAAAGACATTGCCTGCATCAACTAGGCATCAACAAACCACCCGCTTAGGGAAGACACCACTAATCCAAGAGAGACAATTATCTTAATGGTGTAGAACACCATCAAACCCCTAAACAAAAACAACAACAAATCCAACAACCCCACCTTAATAGGGGAGTTAGAGAGCACAATGAAATATTGAAGCACATTAGCCTTCTTGCATCAACACCCCACCTGACTCACCAACCCCAAATCCACCTTAATAGGATGGAACACCCCTCTATAGGTGAGGAAGATATGAGAGCCCAAACCTCCAAAGCCTTCACTCTTCTTCCCCCACAAGCTCCACCTCGATAGGAACAAGTAGAAGAGAAAATAAATCCTTGCCAAATCTACAGTAACCACCTCCGCCTCAATAGAAGAGGGCTCCGCATCAATGGGAGAAGTCTCCATCTCCATAGAAGACCCCAACTGTAGACTCGAAGAGAAAACTTCAAAAGGAAGGGCAATCACAACCACCTTTTCCAAAGAAAGATACTAGAATAGGAAGGAAGTACAAAGCACTTTAGCCACCAGAATAAAAAACCAAAGCTTCTGAGCCTTTAGAAAAAGAATTTGTAACAACTCATTCCATGAGAGACCCTTGATCATCAACACAAAATAAGGAGTCTTTATCCAATACAACAAATCAACCTTCAAAAGATAATAAACTCCCTTCATAAGAATAAACTTCACCATCTTAGGGAGGTTCACAACCCAAAGGTCACACAACAACAACTTCACAACTGAGATTGCAACAACAAAATCACCCTTAAACATGATCACATCCATAGCAACAATGACAACAAAAAGGGTAGCAATAGTACCCTTTGGCCTTAAAACCACATGGGTTGTTATAAAAAATAGGATTTTCAGTATGGATCTCAAGAGAGCCCCCAACCAACCTTTTTGGAATAAGCCAACAACAAACCAACGCCTAACCAGCCCTAAACCTCCAACAAAAAACCATCTCCCCTCTGCAAAATAGAGCTTCAATGAAATGAAGTTTCCAAGATTATCCAAATGAGAAGAAAATAGGTTCACTCTCACCCTTTCTAGTAAACATTCCACAGACCCGGTGAAAGCCAAAATAAAAACTACCCTTAAAGAAGCAACCTAAAACTCCACACAAACCCACAACACCAAGGCTGAGAGAGACACAGTAATACAACAAAAAATGTTGCCAAAAAGATAGCCCTCAAGCATAAACCTTCCAAAAAGAAGGGTACAAAGATAGAGCACCCACATCAATAAGATAATAGAGAGCACCAACAATGAACCATCAACAAACATGACCCACCAAGAGAACAAGAGTTGGGAAGAAAAATGATGGATAGGACCACCAAAATATACTTGATAAAACACCAAGTCATAACCCAAATCAACATACACCATCAACAACCCAAACCTAGCCAAAAAAACATGAAGAATGTGGCCAAACAGATAGCCCTCAAGCAAAAAACTCCCAAATAGAAGGGTACAAAGACAACCAAAGAGCATCAAGAAAGAACCATTAGCAAACACAACCTACCAAGAAACCAAGAAATAGGAAGAAAAATGTGGGAAAGGGCTGCCAAAATATACCAGATAAAACACCAAGTTGCAACCCAAAGCAACATCCACCATCAAAAACCTAAACCTAGGCAAACCAACAAGATCCATGGAAGCAAGAAGGTCATCCTCAACATCAAAAACAACATCCTCACCATCTCCATTCAAAATGGAGCTCTTGCTCCTACTCCCGCCCATCCACTCCAACCTGCCAAGTAGAACCCCATGACCAACCACAAGCTAGCAACACGAAGAGCCCAACAAAGCATCCACAAAGCAAACAAGATGCAACAACCTTCCATCACCACCCAACAACAAAGCATTAGCACCTTTTGGTTTAGATTCTCCATCTCCATCTCCCTTTGAAAATTTCAAAAACCCACTCCCACCTCTCTTCTCGCTCACCATTGTAGCTATTGGTTCCTATGTTTCCATAACCTTTTTTTGATTTGAACCCTTGTAATCCTAATGATTGTTGAAGACACATATATTACAATTTTTTTATGTTGAGAGCTCAGATTGTAAGGAAGCCCATGAGATTCAAGATTATGTTTTCATTTTTTTTTATAAGAAATATTTTATGTTGCTATTTCATTCTCATATTAAATTATAAAAGTATTTTTCTGCCTTCTTTCAATCTCTTGTTGAAGTGTTTGATTTCAGATTTGAAGGGAGAGTTCCCCCTCTTCGTCAGTGGTATCAAAGTGGGAGCTCTTGAGTGTGTAGGAAGAAGCACTAATGTGAGGCAGTTTTCACTATGACCTTGGGTTGGATGGAATGTGTATGAGAGAATTTTGGTTTTCCTCCAACATGGATTGAAGTTGGGTAGAAGGTGCGCATAGTTCCTCAACTAAGAGAGAATGGGTAGAGGAAGAGAGAGTTGTGTCTTCCAAAAATATTTGTTGGGTAGAGGATAGATGTGTATGTGATTCTTGTTGTAGGTATGTACAAGTTGAAAAAGTAAGTTTGAAGAGGTTGAAGATTGAAAGTTTGTGGAAAGTGTTTGATTTTTTTTTTTTTAGACTGCAGGAATCGGGTAGCACGACCCCCTATAAACTGTAGTGCGCCTGGTAAACTTTTTAACGTGACCGGCGGCGCTGGCGCGACACGCCCTCCGGTACCACGGGACGGGGGAGACTAGAACTCGTGACCAGCCGAGCCGCAACGGAATTACTTAGCCAACCGAGCTAGGGCCCCCGCCCTGGAAAGTGTTTGATTAAATTCCAAAGAAGAAAGACAATTTTTTTGTCATAGTTGTGTATGCAGGTGAATAGGAAGGAAAAAATCTTGCAGAAGTATGCTTTGAGGAAGGCATAGAGAAAGAGAGTGAGAAAGAAGAGAAAAGTGCAACAAAGGTTGAGAGACAAAAATAAGGTGCAACAATTGAAGAGAAAAATTATGTTGCAGTAGTAGATGAGTGTCCTTTGGAGGACTTAAAAGCATTGAAAAATGAAATTGCATCTGAGAGTGAAGATGAAGAAGATATGGTAGCAGATAGTGGTGAGGAAAAGGTTATAGAGAAAGAGGTAATGCGTAATATTTTTCATTTTTTATGATGAATATGAAAGTGGATTTTGTGTAGATGAAAATATTGCAACAGATAGAGAGAAGATATATGTTGTAGTGATACAAGAGGAACATGTGAAAATAAAGGTAATGGCTTATGTTTTTGAATTTTATGAAGATGAAAATAGAGATGATTTGCATGTTCAGATGAAAGAGGTAGTGAGTGTAGAAGGATAAAAATAGATGGTGCACATCAATTTTGTTAGTATTGATTTTTTATGCAAGGAATGGTTTCAATGAGGTTGCAAATTAGTGTGTGGATAGTGCATATTTTCTTGTAGAATCTATAGGGGATTTTGCAGGTAAAATTTGGTGGAGGTGGTTGATTAGTGGTGGGTCAAATCCCATGAGAGAAGATAGGTGAATGTATGGTATTAGGAGGAGGAGGATGGTACATGGTGGATGTTGGAAAAATCAATTACGTTATTAAAACAATTAATCACTCAATACATTAATTATCAATCTAGGGTACGTCTTGTTGTTTCAAGGTTATCATGCAAAATATATGTAGGCAACAGTTTCCTATGCTAACATTGGCTATTTAACATGCGTTGCAATTAAGTAAATCAATCCACTCTTACATAAACACACTTGTCGAAATTAAAACACACTTGCAGGAATTGAAACACACTTGTAGGAATTAAAGCAATCAAAGAAATGCAAAGGAAGTAACACACTATGGTTGCAACCATGCTAATCTATGAATTTAACATACTTTCATAAGTAAAGAACTTGAATTAAAAATACATCTATGGAAATGAATTCGATTAAAATAAAATACATCCTATCTAAGCAATAAGAAGAAGTTAGTCTAATTACAAATTAAAGAAACTAAAAAACTATAATCTACACCAAAAAAATATATCAAAAGAAATGAATGCAAAGGAAGTAACACACTATGGTTGCAACCATGCTAATCTATGAATTTAACATACTTTCATAAGTAAAGAACTTGAATTAAAAATACATCTATGGAAATGAATTCGATTAAAATAAAATACATCCTATCTAAGCAATAAGAAGAAGTTAGTCTAATTACAAATTAGAGAAACTAAAGAACTATAATCTACACCAAAAAAATATATCAAAAGAAATGTAATTCTATTCCATCATAACTTGGACTTGTTACTCTAAGAGTCCTCCCCTTGAATGGAGAAGTAACTCTTATTTATACAGGAATTTGGTTGAAGCTAAAAAAACAAATAGTAAATGCAAATCTAAAAGTCTCTTACGTAGTTACAACAATTTGCTAATAATTAGCAAATAGAAAACTAACATAATATCCTTGCTAATTATTCAAAGCTAATCAAACTAATCTCATATATGGTTCCAAGATTCTTTTTTTTATCCAAAATGGTTGTTGATGATCCAAATCCATTGCAAATCTTAATGGTTGAAGATAGATTTTCGTGGACTTGCAAATCCGTACAAGTCTCAATAATGTTGTTACTCCACGAGTAACAACAAGTCATGAAAACTTAATTTCTCAAAAAGTATGATTTGGGTTGTTGATATATTTTGAGGATAAGCATATCTCGACTCAATGAAGCCTCATACAAGAAATATCAAATACCCACATCGTGGATCTTTAGTTATAGGAGTAACAACAAATGTTTCAGAGTAATAAGTGACAATTGACTCTACAACAATCACAAACTAATCCATTTTCAAAGATAAGTGAAAATTATGTTATTTCTCTAATATTTAACCATAATTCATATGAAATACTAAATAAATGCAATGGAAAACACCTTGGTTATAAATCTCGCATATATGCATTAAAATGGTTTAGTAAGCATTGATACAAGGTAATGGGTAAACAAAGAGTAAAAAATAGGGAAAGAGGATGTAAAAAGGATGAAAATTCCATGGCCCAACATCTCCCCCAAACTGAATATGTTGCATGTCCTCATGCAACCCAATACATTTATATCGACCAAGCTGCAGGGACTCATTTGAATGTTGCTTCCATTTTTTGATGTATGAAAACCAAACCACTTGTCAATTCCTCTCTGTTTGTTCAACTGACGATGCTACTAGAATAAAACACTTCTTGCACAATATCACCTTGAAACTACTTCAAACAATGGTTGTTCCATTTTTCAAAATTGCATTATTCATACAAGAATCATCTTGAAACACATGCCATCATTAACCAATCATGAACAAAAACAAGTGATCTAACTTATGATTTCTCAATCCACAATCAGTTAGATCATCTTAGTAGTCATATGTTTCATTTCCATAGTCAGCCTACCTTTCAAACAGTTCTCAAGTGATTTGTAGCAATTCAAATGTATTGTAGCTACTATAGTGGAGTAACAACAGATTTGAAAATTTGAATTTTTATACAGACCATTACTCGAATGAAGAATATTTTTGGCAGTTTTGTAAATCACTATTTAATGCATAGTCCTACCAAATATCATAGCAACCCAATGCACACATCTCGAGATATGACAAATAAGCTATTACATGTGAGTAACAACAACTGTTGCAGGAGTAACAACAAACTTTTTAAACCATTTTCTCATAAAATACAAACTAGATTTTGGTGAAATTTTACAAACAACTTTTTATTGTTCCAATGCTTCTCCTCACCAAAAATCAAAGATACCCACATCACAGTTCTCGAGAAAATGGCCATTTTATCAAAAAACCATGCATGGGTTTGAGGAGAAATTTATTGGATTTGTTCATCTTGATGTAGTGCTTCTCTCAAAATTTTTGGTTAAAAGATTCATAGTTTGTAAGATATTTGCAAATCAATTTCAAAGCTGCCATAGAAATGCTCCACTTCTATCAATGAAGAGACATAATGCTTTTTGAAAACTCAAAATGAATTTTGATGCTGGACACAACCATTCACTCACTAAGCATTGATTCAACCCTCTACATAAGAAGGCTGCCTTCATTTGTTGCTAGTAAAAAACTTGTTATAAAAATAATGACTAAAAATGTGGCTAATGTAGGATTCATTTTTTCCATACATGAGTGTAGTAGCCCTTCCATTCTTCTCCCCCCAAACTGAAGACAAAGCGTGTCCTCATGTTGTACTGGATCCCTTCAAGGAAATATATTGGATTCATGATTTAATTCTGAAGGTGTCATCTTCTTGTTAAATGCTACATGTGATCTCTATTCATATTGTTGGGTAGAAAAAAAGTTTTGATGTACCCAACAATCCTCCCCCAAACTAAAACTTTTTACATATCCTCAGAAAAAATGATGAATAGGAAGAAGTGGAACATTGAAAAACAACCTTCAACTATTGCACCATATGTTTCCTACATATTCATATAGACTAAAACCATAACATATGCAACACTATATTCCTTTTTGAAACATCCTAGGACTGTTGTTTGCTATCATTAATATTTGGAGTCATATTTTCAATGTCACCACCAACTCTACTTTAGCCAAAAGGGTAGTATACAACCTGCACCTATCCTCTCCTTGATACCAGCAATAGGAACCTCAAAACACCAAACTATGCTAGAATGGGCATCCATCAGAACCATAGGAAAATGTGCCTTAAATATCTATGTGATAATCAACAAAACTTGCCTATAAGTGGAGCAAGTGCCATTTTGGTGAGTCCAAGTGTTTAAATCATTCAATATATGTAGAGAGACTTGTTGTCAAGGAATGCACCCTCATAAGATCCATGTGATAAAGACATGAAGTGAATGATTAAAGCAAGGAGTGTCGACACTATAAGACCCCTCCAAAGTCATGTAAATATCCATCAAGAAGACAAGAACCAAATATATCTTCATCTTTATGAGGTGCATTGTAACTCACAACAAATTTTGAAGTTGTGGACCAAGAGATGAATCATTCAACCATCATACCTTTATCTTTCTTCCTTGGTGTATAGCAACAAACTCTTGTGAGGGAATGGCTTCTACAACAACTTCTTCTGCTATAGGTTCTTGTGGCTAGCCTATCCCTTTCTTGAGTTGTCCATGGAAGATGCTACTTCTTCTCTTACTACTAGTGCTTGTGCATGTGTATCAGGTGCTTATCTTCTTTTGTTATTGGTTCTTGTGGAGCAACAATAATGTTTCAACCTTTCTTACTGCTGGTTCTAGTGTGGCAGCAACAACACTTCCCATTGTTGGTTCCTGTGTGACAACAACAATGTCTTATGTAGCAACAGTTGTATCTCTTTATCCCTTTAGCGATGATGCCATGGGTAGGATGATGTCATGGGTCACATGGAATAAGGGAGGCTTTGGGATAAACAAGGAAGGTGATGGATGGAAGAGAGTGATAATGGTATGGTCATGATAGGTAAAGTAATGCAAAATGTCCCCTCCCCCCAAACTTAAAGCTTTTTCTATCCTAGAAAATGGAAATGAAGTAGAATGGAAGCAAAACGAAATGGAGTAGGCATAAGTAATTTTCCATATACACTTCTAATAGAATTCAATGAATCGTGATTAAATAAAAGAGAAAGAATGATACCTTCACCTACCTATGAAATCCATAATATCTGTAGCAACATCCTGATATGATATGGTCCACAATGATGTAGAAGCTTTGCAAGGAAGAGCAGTGTGGATCTTAGAACATGTAGCACAATATGAAACTTGTTGTATATTGAGATTTGGAGCATATGTAGCATGAGGAGATGTGGAACAAGCTTCTGCTGTAGCAACAGATCTTAGAAATCCTTATTCAAATATCAACATGAAATTTTTTATTTATAGAGCAACTTGGATGGAATTGTTTACTTCTTACCTTATTTGCAAATCTTGTTTGCCAACAGGCTGATTTTCAAACAAGATCTGTCTGACTATGCCTAAAGGGATTTCATAGTCAAAATTTTATTAATCCCAAGGAATGCCCACCAAGAAGTTGGTTTTCAAGTATTCCAAGGTCTGATGGTGCTTGAGACAGGTTTTCACCATCAAATTTATTTGGAAATGGGGTAGGAAAATGGGGAAACTTGGTATTGTAAGTGGGCCAAGCTAACTTTATTGTGTGGATTAGGGGTGGGTGGAGCAAAAAGTCATGGAAATGATGGAGTGGTGGAAGCTAGAGTTAATATGATGATAGTGGTGACATAAAAGGTTATTGGTTTTCAAGGTCAACCACATAATGGAATGAACATTTCATGAGCTTCAACATGGATGTATATCAAACGGGGAAGAAGAAAATGCATAGGCATACCATGTTGTTGGTGAATGAGCATGATGAACCTTAGGTATTCTAGAGGTATTCATTGGTAGCAATATCATGGTTTATGTAGCAAAGACACTTGACTTCTAGAGCATTGGTCTTCAATTCTTTCAAATCAATTCTTCATGTGTCTCACTTTGGATCTATCTGCGACTTGGATGATAATGTCTTTTTGTTGTCTTGAACCAAGACACTGTTGGACTAAGGCTCCTAGGAACTTGAGCTTCAAACATGGCACATCATCTTGTGATATTGCATCTTCACTATTGGATTTCTGGAGAGCATGACCATTTGACATTAAATTTATTATCAAGAATTACTCGTGCACGAATTGACCTCTCAATCCTCCCAGGATCTGCAAAAAGAAAGCACCTACCTACAATAAAATGTGAGATCATGGAAGAAGAGAGGTGCACGAGCTCTCTTCATCCAATAAATACAAAAAAAAAAACAAATAGTGCTTATAAAACAAATCCAAGGAAAAATGAATGAAGCAAAATTCATTTATACCTGTTGGGGAGTTGTGGCCACCTTAGATTACCTAGCGATATTTCGTTGATAACTTATTCATTTATTGTCTGATTTGAGTGATTCCAAAGCCAAATGAAAATAGATTCATAGGTATACTTCCATTATAAACAGGTTTTGAAAGTGCCATGAAATGATATGCCAAATATGCTAAGAAACAATATGCATGCTAGTGTTGTTTGTGAGTTCCTGCTTAGACCAACAATCACTATTTCAAGCATAAATTTTTCATTTGATGATAGATTGACATGATTTAGATTGAAGGTTAAAGTATATTCATTCAACTATTTCCAATAGAAACAGGTTTTGAATAAAATAATAATTGATAGGTCAAATGTACCAATGAATGGCTAGGAGAACAAAGTTTTAGGAGTGCTGATCTAGGACAAACAGTTAGTATTTTGGGCATAATTTTCTCATATGATATCCAAATTGAATGATTCAAATTGACTTACAAAATAGATTCATAGAAGAGTATTCTATAGAAACAGGTTTTGAAAATTCATCCATTAGGTCTTTCAAAAATTGATTGTCCCAACTCTGTCCCTGAGCTGCCTACTCTATACCCGGTCAATGTTTTGGTCATAACTTTCGTTTGAGATCCAAATTGAATGATTCAAATTGGATTAGAAACTAGATATCAAGGGTAAGTAAGGATATAAACAGGTCTTGGAAATGTGTCCATTTGGTCTCTCAAAACGTGACTGTCTTGACTATGTTTTCAGTGAATTTACCAAGCCCATGTGCCATAAAATTCAATAAATAAGAAATAGCTCCCAATTGGTGACTTGAATAGGTGTGAATGTTTTTAAGCATACAATTTTCAATGAAATACATCCACATACCAAAAATTTCAAGCATTGAGTTCCTAGATTGACTTGCACTGCATGTTGCAACAACTGTTGCTACTCTTAAAAAATGATATAACTTTTGAAATAGGATTTGTGTATTTTTATGGGTGGGTTATTTTCAACATAATATATTCATAACAATCCAAAATTTTATATGAAAATGAAAACCAACCACATACCATGATGATCATACAAGTCTCAAGCTTGAAGGCATTTGTATCCCCTTGGCTCCTTCTCTAGTGGAATTTTCATTCACCAATACTTCCTTCCTCTTACTAGCTTCTTGCAAAAGAGAGATTAGTACTATAGGTGGCTCTTACTGCATCACATGTTCAGAAGTTTTCATTCAAAATATCTATTCTATTCATGCATCCCATATGCTATTATACCTATGCGATCAATATGTGTTTGAAACTGGTGAGATTGGAGTCTACCTCATAACCTTCCCCGAGGAAGTGTGCGATAGATCGTAGGTTCTTACCTTCTGTCTTTATTGCTTGAGCCTCAACAATATCAGACAATGATGCAACTAATACCAATACTAGTATGTACTTTTGCGCCCTTAATAACCTCCCCGATAACGACGCCAAAATATTGGGTAAATCAATTGCGTTATTAAACAATTAATTACTCAATACATTAATTATCAATCCAAGGTACGTCTTGTTATTTTAAGGTTATCGTGCAAAATATATGCAGGCAATAGTTTCCTATGTTAGCATTGGCTATCTAACATGCGTTGCAATAAAGTAAATCAATCCACTCTTGCATAAACACACTTGTGGAAATTAAAACACTTGCAAGAATTGAAACACACTTGTAGGAATTGAAACACACTTGCAAAAATTAAAGCAATCAAATAAATGTAAAGGAAGTAACACACTATGGTTGCAACCATGTTAATCTATGAATCTAACATACTTTCATAAGTAAATAACTTGAATTAAAAATACATCTATGGAAATAAATGGATCAAAATAAAATACATCTTATCTAAGCAATAAGAAGTTAGTCTAATTACAAATTAGAGAAACTAAAGAACTATAATCTACATCAACAAAATATATCAAAAGAAATGTAATTCTATTCCATCATAACTTAGAATTGTTGCTCTAAGAGTCCTCCCCTTGAATGGAGAAGGCACTCTTATTTATACATGAATTTGGTTGAAGCTAAAATAACAAATAATAAATGTAGATCTGAAAGTTTCTTATGTAATTACAATAATTTGCTAATAATTAGCAAATAGAAAACCAACACAATATCCTTGCTAATTATTCAAAACTAATCGAACTAATCTCATATATGGTTCCAAGATTCTTTTCTTTATCTAAAATGGTTGTTGATGATCCAAATCCATGGTAGATATTAATGGTTGAAGATAGATTTTCGTGGACTTGCAAATCCATACAAGTCCCGATAATGTTTTTACTCCACGAGTAACAACAAACAAGAGTAACAACAAGTCGTGAAAACTTAATTTATCAAAAATTATGATATGGGTTGTTGAGATATTTTGAGGATAAGCATATCTCGACTCAATGAAGCCTCATATAAGAAATATCAAATACCCACATCATGGATCTTCAGTTATAGGAGTAACAAAAATATTCCAGAGTAACAACAAGTGACAATTGGCTCTACAACAATCACAAAATAATCCATTTCCAAAGATAAGTGAAAAGTATGTTATTTTTCTCTAATATTTAACCATAATTCATATGAAATACTAAATAAATGCAATGGAAAACACCTTGGTTCTAAATCCCGTATATAAGCATTAAAATGGATTAGTAAGCATTAATACAAGGTAATGGGTAAGCAAGAAGGAGAGAAAAAAAGGGAAAGAGGATGTGAAAAGGATGAAAATTCCATGGTCCAATAGTGGATACAAGTCCACAAGAGGAGAGAAGAATGGAGTGCAGGGGTTGTTGGAGGAGGATGGTGAATGTTCTGGCGAGATGATGGAAAAGGAGAAAGAAGAAATTATCAGAGGTACCAATCTCAGTATTGGAGTATGCTGCAAGTTGCTTGCAACTTGGAAGAGTAGTTCTACTACTCAACTCCATTTTGTGAGCCTATGCTCACAAAATTTGTACTTGGAATGTCTTATGTAGGAACATCCAAGGTACTGGTAATCTTGCATCAACAAAATTTATTTAATTTTGGAGTGTAATATTTTTGATTGATTTTTTGGTGTATTTAATTGATTTTCTTATCCAAAAATTAGAATTAATAATTGGACAATTTTTAGGTTGCAAATTGCATTGGGAAACATGTCAAAAATTGCATTTTAATTGCCAAATTGCCAAATTGCCAAAAATCAAACTTGGGAATGGGATTCTTGGAGGTTGTGGAATTTTTAATTTATTTAATTTTCTTTATTTCTTCAAGAAGAATAGGATGCCCATGATGTGCTTGACTAGAAATTTTAAAATTTGTATTCCTATTTGTGAAATGGGAGATTGAATGTGTCAAATAGTGGAGGCCTACCTTTGTGGAGGTTGTGCAAGAATGCAATGGGGAGTCAAAATGTGTAATTTATGAAGATTAATTATTTTTGTAGGTAGGGGTGTGGGTGGAAGAAGTTTCCAGTTGTAGGAGTTAGTGGTGAGAGAGGAAATTCATTCTAGACTTGGTTGTTTTAATTTTTGGGGTTCCAAAATGGGGAGGTGAGAAAAAGGGGGCGTGGCCTTTCATGGGAAGAGGTTTTATAATTTTTTGTTCCAAGTTGGAGGTGTTAATGCGCAGCAAATAACTTTGGATGAGGTTTGGTTCAATGTGCAGTTGATTTTCCAGAAGAAGGTTGCAGGCAAGAGAAGAATGAAGTTGCAAGAAGAAGAGGGATTGAAGAAGGAATACCAATGATTAGTTTTTTTGTTTGTTTCAGAATTCTAAGTCTGATTTTGAGTTGTTTCTCATTAGTCTAGAGGTCTACAATGATTGTATTTCAGTTTGGATTTGAACCTTTGTAATCTTGATGATTGTTGAAGACACATATGTTGCATATTTTTATATGTTGAGAGATTAGATTGTAAGGAAGCCCATACAATTTAAGATTATGTTTTCATTTTATGTTATAAGAAATACTGTATGTTGCTGATTTCATTCTTATATTGAATTGTAAAATTATTTTTTGCCTTCTTACAATCTCTTGTTGAAGTGTTTGATTCTAGATTTGAAGGGAGAGTTCCCTCTCTTCATCACAAGTCATAAAATTTTAGAGGTGTTCTTTTGTTCTACCTTAACCAAATATTGATCCAAAGTAGATCCATTCTATGTCACCCTAATGATAAATGATAATTTGATTAGAAATCGTATGATAGATTTAGGTGCATCAACTAATGTGATGCCAAAGACTTTCATGAACCAATTGGGTTTGTAGGTAAAAAAATCATATAAAAAGTGTTTTTTAATGGACTCAAGAGAATTCCTAGTCAGTTACATCATTAAATATGTAAAGCTCAAACTAGAAACATATCCAAAATAAACATTCAATATGTCATAGTGGTTGACGTTCCACCTCAATACAAAATTTTGCTGTCAAGAATGTGGTTAGCTACGGTTGGTGGGAGTATTCAAATGGATTCATATTATGTTCTCATCTGAATTAATGAAAAGGATGTTTGATTGTATAGAGAGAAGATGTATCCTTCAATTTTAGAGGATATAGAAGCCAATGAGGAGGTATGTTTTTTGCATATTGACATAGAAAACTCTAGAGTTGAAGTTATCCAAACTCTATAGGAAAATCAAAATCAAGTATCAAAGGAAATATAAGAGTTTGTTTATGGAAATGAAGTTTGGTTAATGCACTTTGATGGTGCATGTTCAAAGGATGGATCAAGAGTTGGAGAGATTTTAGTTTCCACTAATGATAAGAGTCTCAAGTTCTCATTTACTCTAAAATTTGAATGGACAAACAATGTAGTAGAGTATGAGGCCTTGCTGTTAGGATTGAATGTGGAATTGAAACATGGGATAAAAAATCTTAGAGTTTTAGGATATTCATAATTGTTTGTCTCCTAGTTTAGATCAAATTATTCTTCCAAGTATAAAATACTTAAACAATTGAGATTTTTGATGCCTTTGTCATTGACTGGGTGGAAAGATAAAAAAATGTAATCGAATATTTCTTGGCTAAAATTTCTATTAGGAAAGAAGACAATTTTCTTGGTTGGAATTTAAAAATTATAAGTGTTAAACAAGCCCTCATGTCGGTCACAACATTTGATATTGACAATATTTTCTTGATGATCAAGTTTTTGTATTGCATAGATGAATATCACAATTAGGAAATCGATTTATAGTGCTTTGTAGAGAATTTGTTTATTGGAAGGATACAATATTTGGGAAAAAGATTATACATATAAAGAAAAAAAAGATTCCCAACGGTTTAGTTTCACTAGAGAACATTTAATGGTACTGATAGAAAAATTTCCAAACCAACCCCTAAACATGATTTATATGGAAGAGATCAACTTGGGTATAAACATAGCACCTCAAAAGTTATATATTGGTAAGAAGATGAGTCTTAAGGATATAATTTTTCTTTTTGAATTATTAATAAAGTAAAAAGTGTGGTTTCTTGGTCATATGACGACCTAAAGGAACACAAGGAGGATATATTTTAGCATGAGATCCCATTGTAACTAGATGTCAAGCCCTTCAGACAAAGGCAACAACTAATCAATCCAACACTAGTACTTAAGATGAAACAAGATTTATCCAAACTTAGAGAAGGTGGAATAATCAAGCCAATCATACATTCAACCTAGGTTTCTAATATAGTCCCTATTAGGAAAAAGAATGGTGACATCAAATTATGTGTAGACTTTAGAAACTTGAATATGCCTTACTTGAAAGATGACTATCCTTTTCCTAATATGGAGGCCATGTTGCAAAAGGTCATTGGTTGTGAGTTGTTATTAATGATGGATGGATTCTCAAGCTATCATCAAGTAAAGGTTAAAGAGTCTAGGAAGTACAAAATAACATTCACAACTCCATGTGGGACATATATTTATGTTAGAATTCCATTTGGACTAATAAATATAGTTGCTCCTTTCCAAAGAGCAATGGATGTGGCATTTTTTGATTTGACTAATGTCATAATGGTCATATACCAAGATGAATTGATAAAAAAATTCTAAGGAAGAGGACCATTTTGCATATCTTGAAAATATTTTTACTAGGGTTCTTAAATATGGAATTTCACTAAACCCTAATAAGCACATATTTGGAGTTTCTAAAGGTAAGCTTCTAGGACACATTGTGTTTGAAGATGGAACTAGGATTGGTCTTGATAGGGTAGCAAAATAGAAATAATACCTCAACCTAAAACTATAAAATAAATTCAATCCTGCTTTGGCCAAGTAAAATTTTCTAGGAGATTCACTCCTAACTTTGAAGAGAAGGCCAAAGCTATATCGAATATGTTGAAGAAGGGACAAGCAATAACATGGGGTAAGGAACCGACAAATGCATTCCAAAACATCAAAGCTATAATAAAGGAGGCTTTAGTTTTGAAGTCTCTTGATTTTTTAAAGCCCTTTTAGTTATTTTCTTTTGAATCCTTCCACACAATTTTTGTTATCTTATTGTAGAAAAATAATGAAGGATTTGAGCAACCTATATCATTTTTTAGTAAATCCCTTTAGGATATAGAACTAAAATATGATGCTATGGAAAATTAGGTGTATGAATTGGTCAAGGTTGTAGAGAAATTAAGGTCCTACCTAGTGGAAGAAAGGATAATTACATATGTCACACATATTGCAGTTAAATACATCTTTACTCAACAAGAGGTCACATGAAGATGTAGGTGGATAAGAAAAATCAAGGAGTTCAACATTGGAATTTAGATCACTAAACTGGTAAGAGCACAAGGCCTCACTAGGTTAATGGTTGAGACTAACTTAGAGGTTGTGAAGGTAAATTACATTGAAGACTATACAATTGTGAAGACATGTAGAATGCAAAACTACACTTGGTATAAGGACATAGTTCACTACTTGTAGCGTATGAAATGTCATGCTGATATGAGTAATAAGAAAAACATAAATCTAGAATTGTGGGCCACTAAATATGTAATTGCTGATGGTGACTTGAACTAGAGAAACAAATATGGAATCCAATTCAGATGCTCAAATGAAGAACAAGCCCCTAAGTTATTAGCAAAAATACATGGTGGTAATTGTGTACACTTCATGGCTAAAAATACAACCCATAAATAAGTTTGTGAGAATTTTTGAAACCTCTTTCAAATGTTGATGAGGTTCTCATAAAATCATCGTGTGCCAACAAGGTTCTCAAAACCAGTCCATATGGTGATAAATTTTGCTGATCTATTTTGACCGGGGAATAAGTCTTCTACAAAAGGAATCAAAGAATATTGAAGTGTTAGAATTTTAGGTGGTAATAACCACTGTTGTCTTTGATGAAGGTTCATCAAACCACCGTATTCTTTGATGACTATTTTCTAAAGGCATATTTTAATATAGGGATCATCTTCAATGCTTCTAATAGCTCCAATTACCATTTCTAGAGATTGATACCTCAAGAAGGCACCATGAATGCTCAACTACTTGTTTATTATTGCCTAGGAAATCTTGTCACTTCAGAAGCTTCTAACCATCCTAAATTTTTAATCTCAAGGGATCTTTTTTAATTAGATCGCTTTCTCTCCTCTCCCACACATGACAACCACGTCATAGGACATTCTCCTCACATGTACAAATCAATTTGTGGATACAACATGTAGATATTTGTTGCAATGCATTCACATTGGATCAAGTTTAGGTGATTCGTCATTCCAAAGTTATTCCTCATTTGTAAAGGAAAAAATTATACTTTTCAAGGGATTTAATTCTTTGAGTTTGAAAAGGAAAGGTTATACCCAAAGTGACCATGGACATGGGTATGTGTAGGATCATCATGGAAAAAATAGGCCCTTAAGTGGCAATGAAAATTCAGAAAAATCAGAGTTATGCAACTTCATGTAAAAATTTGAATAAGTTATTTGTATTATTTCAAAAATATGTAAGAATAGAATCTGTGGAAAATTGAATGTAGTTTCTAAACTACTAGGTTTATTTTTCTAAAAAAAAAAAATCTATTTGGTGAAAAATTGAAATTTCAATGCAGTAGTATATAAATTTCAGGGAAAAAATAAGAAGTAGGTGTCTGTCTGACCACCCTAACCATAATAAAATTATAATATTTTTTTATAAGATTTTAGATATAATTAGAGGACTCATGTCCGAATGTGATGCATATTTTTTTGTATTTTTTTTCCAAGTAAATAATTAATTATGAATTTTTAATTACAAATTTTAAAAAATATAAAAACTCTTATGTCTGACCACCTTAACTTGGTCAAAACTTCATGAAATTCATTTTTTAAAAAATCCTATAGTATTTGAAACATATAATATGGTGCATGTTTTGGATTCAAAAAATGTGATACCGTTTGAAAGTTATAATTTTTTTTCAATCAGGCTATCAATCAGGATTTTAGTCATAATTCTAATAGAAAATGAATAATAATAATTTATTAGATTCAAACTAAAGTATAATTTATGTTGGTGGAAACCTGAGAAGCTCCTTTACAAACCCTTTTCATTTCATCAATTTTGGGTAAAAAACAAGTCATCAGCCATATGCACGAAGTTTGGAAAAGCAAGGTAAGTTGTTAAACACGTTTTTTGTGTTGACTTCTTAGGATTGGCAGGTCCGAACCAAAATCCAAAGCAAGCTCGAGCCTAATCCCTAGGCATTAATTTTGTGTCAGAAATATCAGATATCCGATTTGAATTAGATATCCAATATGTTCTATATAGAGCTGCAAAAATGTTATACAATTTATAATATATGATTTAAAAAATGCAATAAAGTTTATAATTTAGTATATAATATACAATATAGTTTATAATGTAATATATAATATACAATTTATGATAATATCTTACCGAATTATGTATTTAATAAATAATATATTATATTATTATGTTTAATATTTCAATATTTTTGTTAATGTATAAATATTTAAATATATATATATATATTACTAATATATAAAATATTTAAATATTATCTCTTTCCCTCTCTCTCTCTCTCCATCTCTCTCTCCCAAGTCTCTCACTCAATCACTCGTATCTCTCTCTTGTCTCCCTCTATCTCTTCTCCTGACTCCCTCCCTCTCTTCTCAATCTCTCTCTCCTAACCCTAAACCTAAACCCTTAACCCTTAAACCCTTTAATTTCTACTTTAAAGATCCTGATCCGATCGGCAAAATGATTTTTGTTTGATTCTGGATTTTGATCCTGTTTGATCGCGTCTGATTCTCCGTCGATCGCCTGATTTTGATTTTGATTTGCCGGATCGGATTTTGTTCGACTTCGATCTCCTGACCTGATTCTGATTTCTTTGATGATGCAAAGATTTTGATTTAAAAAGTTTGATTTTGATGGATTTTGATTTTTAAGATTTGATCTTTGTTGATCTTGATTGATTTCTGATGCGCCTGATTTTGTCTGATCCGCGCTTGATTGTTTGATGCGTTTGATGTTGATTTTTCGATGCCGGATCTCGTTTGATTTTGATCGCGGGATTCTGATGTCTGATTTGATTTTGCCTGATTTGCGCTGATTTCGATCTCGTGATCCGATTTTGATTTTTTGATTTTGATTTAAAATGATGCGCCTGATTTAAAATGATTTGATTTGTTGATGGATTTTGATGATTTTGATTTTGATTTCCTGATTTGATTTCGGCAAAATGATTTGCCTGATTTGATTGATCTTGATTCTCTGAGATTTAAAGATTTGATTTTTGATGTTTGATTTGATTTTAAAATGATTTTTGCCGATCCTTGATTTTGATCGCACGATTTTGCGGATTCTTTGCCTGATTCGTGATGATCGCTCGATTTTTCGATTTTGATCTGATGATCGATCCGATCTGCGCCGATTTCGATCTGATGATTTTGATTTCGATTTTGCGCTCGATCCGTTGATGACGGATTTGTTGATTTTGATTTTGCCGGATTTAAAATGATCTTTTTTGATGATTTGATCGGCAAAACGATTTGATTTTGCGCTTGATTTTGATGATTTCGGCAAAATGATTTGCCGGATTTGATTTGCGCCTGATTTGAGTCGATTTGATTTGATTTGATTTTTGTTGATCCGCAGATTTCCGGATTTGTCGATTTCGCCTGATTTTGATAAAAGGATCTTGATGATAAAGATCTGATTTTGATTTAAAGATTTTAAAGTTGATCTGATTTTGATCTGATTTTGATGCAGCTGATGATTTAAAAATGATGGATTCCAGCTGATTTAAAAGCTGATTTGATCTGATCGTTGATTTTCTAAAGTTTGATTTCTGCGCTGACGGTGCGCCTGATTTCTGTTGATCCAGCTTTGATTTTGAGGTCGTGATTTGATCGCAAAATGGATCTTTTGATTTTTTTGAAAGATTTGATTTTTTGATTTCTGATTTTGAAATGCCGATTTTGAAATGACTGGAAATTGATTTGTTGATCTGATCGATTTTGGCGCCTGATCGCGTTTGATTTTGATTGATCAAATGATTTCAAAAATGATCGGAAACGATTTGCCTGATGCGTCGATCTGATGGTCGATTTTGCCTGACTGATTCTCTGCCTGATTTTTCGATGCTGATGCCTGATGCTGATTTTCTGATGCTGATGGATTTTTGCCTGGATTTTGATGCGCGCCGCTGGTTTTTCGGGATTTCGCTTTATTTGATCTCGATTTTTCGACGATTTCGGACGCGATGCGATGATTGATTGATTTCGGACGTGAACTGAACGAGATTCTGCGATGAATCCTGACTTGAATTCTGGATGATTTAACTTGACCCGGATCCTGGACCCCACCATCTATCATTAACCCTTAGGTCTATGTGTACACAAATCGGATATTCAATTTGTAGAACTAAAATCATACCGTTACAAAACATCCTAATTTTTTTTCAAATGAATCAGATATCAGATTATAACGGATATTAGATTTGTGGGCCATAGAAAAGCCCCATGTGGGCCATTTTGTGCATTCCAACGTACCCTACATTCTGTTTGCAGGTGACACACACGTAGTTTCAGACAGGAAGAGACAAAGATCAAATTTTTGGAGCATCTTCTACTCAAATTTGTCATAAGCAATTATTTTTTAGCATCTTTTATGAGGTGTAATGGGGAGCAACAGTTGTTGGAAGCAAAAACGTAAGAGAAAGCTTACAAAAGAAGAAATTGAAGCATATAGACAAAGATATAGAGAAAGTCATAGGAAGAGAAGACAAGGTATGTTAAATATTAGTGAACCTAACCCCTATGGTCTTTCAAGTGAAGAGGAAATTGAAGATGTTCAAGGTGAAAATATTCAAGGTGAAAATGTTGGAATTGAATATGTGAACATGATATTCAAATTAGGAATGAAATTATTGAAATTGATAATGAAAATGTTCAAGGTGAAAATGTTGGATTTGAAGATGTTGAACATGATATTGAAATTGGGAATGAAAATATTGAAATTGATAATGAAAATGTTCAAGGTGAAAATGCTTGATTTGAAGATGTTGAACATGATATTGAAATTGTGGGAAATGGAAATTATTCAAATTGGATATTGAAAATGTTCAAGGTGAAAAATGTTGAAATGAAGATTTTGAACACAATATTGAAGCAAGTGTAAATTATGTTTCACCAGATTACATGAGAAATGAAGAACCTTGTGTGGAAGAAAGACATATTTCATTTCAAGACCTTCAAGAACCCTTAAATGGTTACTTTAATTTGATGAGAACATTATAAACAATTTTTAAGGCAAGAGGTCAACACAAACTGTTCGGTTGTGGGCTAGAAGACTTTTCAACCAATATTTTAGTGATAAGACATTGACTGAGCAATTCCAACTTTTTGTACAATTGCTAAAGATGCAAAAGATGAGACCTTTGCTAGCCAAATTGAAGATTTGTGTGAATAAGAAGACCGAAAAAATTTCTATTATTGTCAAAAATATTTTTAATGCTCTCAAGTCTATTGGAAAAAATAACAAGGAAAATGATAAGAGAGCTGCTCAGAGAGTCATTACAACTGCCCTAGTAAGCCATCAATTGAAAAAGGCTCGCTTTATGAGACAAACTTGTATTTATTTTGACATAAATCGTAAAAATTTGGATAGAGCACTTGCAAGAAGAGAAAGAATAGATGATCCTCTTCAAAATGATACATGGGATTTTGTCGGGAGGCTTCCACGTGTTGATAAGAAGCTGAACGATAATGTAAAGTAGGTAATTCAACAATTTTGGCATTATAACTCTAGAGTATCATCCAATGCAAAGGATGTTTTAAAGTTAAGAATTAAAATCAAGACTCATACACCACATCCCAAACATTTCTTTGAATCAAGCCAAACAATGTTGTTCAAAAAAATTACTTGAAACAACATAAAAATTATGGTGTCTCGCGAAAGGACTTTTGAGGGTTTGAAGCCAGCCATTTTATCAGGTGCCCTCTTAAGATTCATAATACTTGTTGTTGCAAATACCACAAAATTCATGAGCTATTATGCTATATCCCGGTTTCACTTTGCATACCAATGAAATGTTCCGTGAGGTGGTGCAATGCATCTTCCTCAAATCATCAAGGGACTTGCTAGATCTATTTCATGTCTAGAGATGATGGTTTCTTTTCTATAGAAATGATTGTTTAAATGCAAAGTGCTCTCACAATGTGGTGGCTTGTCAAAGTTTGTTCAATGTTTTCATGAGAGTTCTGAACATGAATATGGAAAGAAGCTTGTTGAGAAAAAGAGATATGAGATAGTCAAATATACTTTGCAAAGTGGAGGTGAAGTTTCTAGATGTGAGTTGGTTACAAAAGAATGCAGTGTTGCTGATTTTATTTCAGATTTTAAGGACAATCTTTTCTACAAGTAGCTAAGGCATAGTCATAGGTCTCAGTGGTTGGATCAAAAATTTAGGATGTGTAAGGACTCTTTTCCGATTATCACTATTATATCAGTGGTTGATTTTGCAGAAAACTACACATTGCAACCACAAAATGAGGTACAATATCAGTATTACAATTCCATTCAGATTGCTATTTTTTTCCACATAACGTTTAGACATGCACCTGATAGTACAGAGGATGATCGAAAGATAATAAGAGAGTATCATTTTTATATGAGTGTTGATAGATCTCACTCGTCTGAGTATGTCCAACATTGTTTTGAGAATTTTTTTGAGTTCTTGCAGGAGCATGATATAGCACTGGGCCGACATCTAAATTGGTTAGATAATTGCACAAGGCAATTCAAGAATGCTCGTATGTTTTATTGGTTGAGTAGAATGCATGTAGAGAGGGGTCTGCCTCATATTTGGAGTTTTTTTGAAGCTGGACATGGGAAAGGGGAGCATGATGGAGCATGTGCATGTGTAAAGAGAGTTCTAGTTAAGGAGCAATTAAAGATTTCGGGAGCAAAATTCAGCGATGCACGTTCTATTGTTGATTGGTGTAGTTCAACATTGTCACAGGGAGGGACACTTGATTCAACAGTGCATAGATTATTTTGGTTTGTTGAGGAGGGTACAATGGGAGGCAGATTGGATTGTCATACAATCAAAGATTATTCAAAGATGCATTCATTTCGAAGCTTAGATGTAGGCACATGGACCATTTGGACACAAGAGTTGGCTTGTTTTTGTCAGAGTTGTATTCAGTGCGAGTGGGATCAATGCGAGTCAAGTGAGTGGGTGGATACATGGGTACCACAGTATCTAACTCCTTTATCTCAAACAATATCCATGGCAAATGACAATGGAAAGTTTAGTTGACTACGACCTGCTTTTAGATCTACTACAGCTAGGACATATTTTTGTAGTTGTTGCACCATAGGGGAATGAAGAGAGATCAGACTATTGGTTGGCTCGATGTGTGCGGGTAAAGGATAAGCTAACACAACTGATGGAAGATGATGATGGTTTCGTGTATCCTACAAGTTCAGTTGTGGTTGCATGAACTTGGTTGCGAACATACATGATTAGAAAGAATGGCATACCTACATTTGAAGACTACAAGAAACACAAAACTATTCTCATGTAGTCGCACCTTGTTATAGCAACAAATGTTAAGTTGTTGAAGCATCATGCTAGACCAAAGACAAAACAACTATGGACACTTAGTAATGCTGATCATGAAGTACTATTGGATAATTTTGGCAAAGAGATGACCCTTCGTGCACACTTGAATAACATTTTCAAGAATGGAAGGTACAATGCTTTTATGTTCATTATATTTAAGTTCATTAGTGTTCTTTATTTAATAATCGATATTTTATATACTATTGCAATGCGGTGTCTTTAATAAAGTGATATTTTGCATGCACCTCAGATATTTTGACAAGATTGGATCATGGACCCGTTTAAATAATAGCCAACTCATCCTTTCAAGAGGTATGTAACATATTAGAACAATATAGATTGGTTATTCTGCCGCCTTTTATAGCTTCATCACCAACCTCGCCATCATTCGTGTTGTTTAGATTAATATAGATTTTAGTCTAATTTCTTTTCACAGAAATATAGATTTCTCATTTTCCACTTCAGGATATTCCCACGATTGATCATGGACCTCGCTGCAACAATAGCTAACTCGATTCCTTCTAAGAGGTAGGCTACACATACACAAACAATATAGATTGGTTATTTTAAGCATCTTTATAGTTTGCATTACCATCTCATCATATTTTGTGTCATTTAGAATAATATAGATTGTTATTCTGCTACCTCTCTTATAGTTTGCATCACCAAATCATCATTCGAAGTTGTTTAGATTAATATAGATTTTTAGTCTAAGCCGCCTTTCTATTGTGACAATATAGATTTCTCATTTTCCCACTTTTGTGATATTCCTGACACGATTGATCATGGACCTGCTGCAACAATAGCCAGCTCTAATCCTTTCGGAGAGGTATGCCAAAAATTACAACAATATAGATTGGTTTTTTTAAGCGTCTTTTATAGTTTGCATTACCATCTCATCATATTTTGTGTCATTTAGAATAATATAGATTGGTTATTCTAAGCTATCTTGATGGTTTGTATAGGTGCTTGTCAGTCCAGAACGTGAACATACTACTATTGTCGAAGACTGTGCCCTGAATGCCTCCAATAGGAAAATTTTGTAAAATTTGAAATCTCAAATTGGAAACAATGTAAAACGGTCATAATTGTGTATGGGCATAATCTATACCTAGTGATGTTTTTTGAAATATGGGTCAAATATCTAGAATTGTATAAAGGGTATGTTTAAAATGTAAAGGGGTCTGTATTTTGGAAACTCATAGGTTTTGTAAAGGGGTCTGTTTTTGTACTTAATCGAGCTACAACCGAAGGTTTTCTTCCTGATTCTTTCCTGTCGGTATGCTCGTTTGAACTAGGTTTTGTAATATCTCCCATTTATATATAATAAATTATAGTGGCTTGCAACTTTTTCTCCTCAAATCCAACTTGGGTGCAACTTCATTTTTAGCAACTCAATTGCTCAGTTCATATTTTACTGTTTTTCTTGTGTTTTCTACCTGTGCACAAGCCATTCAAGAATTTGTATCAAAAATTTATGTAGAAACGTTATTACATGTCTTGAATTTATTCTGACTTCTTAATAGAGGGTTTGCAAAAAGGAGATACCACAAGTGTCTTTGTTTTCTAAGCATAGAGTTGAAAATAGAGTTTTTATCCTAGGGTTTGCTAAAATGAGATACCACAAGTTTCTTTGTTTTCTAAGAATATTGGGGCCTAAATAAAGGTTTCTAAGGTGGTGACAGAGTTTGAAAGGTTGTGGAAGTGCTACATCGAATAAACCCTCAAGAATTACACTAAAAACAAGGGTTTTCTGATTTGATGGTTACAGGTCTGTACAAATGGAATCCAATTGCAAAATATTTGTTTTCTTGGCAATTTATTTGCTTCCCCAAGGTTTCAGGGGTCTGTGTGGTGTTTGAAGGTATGTTGCTTTTCATTTTTGGGCTAATTGAGTAGCCTTTTCAAGGGTGAATGTATAGGAAGTCAACACTGGTCCAAAGGAGTTGTATCTAAGGGTTAATTTTAGGTTAGATTAGATGTTAGCAAATCAATAAAGACTAATAAACCCAAAGAACTATAAAGTACAAAGGAGATTACAAGCAAGAATGATTATACTTGTTCTTCGAATCTTCCATGATTACTTCCATAGCACCTCCTAGCTTGCAACATATGATTGATGTCCTCAGATTGAGTGTGTGAGCATTTCGATTATGACATTGTCCTATGCAAGTTTTGAAGGATTTAAAATAAATGCCTATGCCTATGCCTATGAAAAAATGATTCTCAAATACTAAATAACTCTAATATGAATGGGCTAGAATAATAAAATCTAAGTGTGTAATCTAAAAATGAGAGCAAAATAGCATTTTATAGAAAATGCCATTTTGAATGGATGAACGAGATTGACTTTCAACAGAGACCTAAAATCAGAGGACGAGATTAAATCTGATAATCCCTAATCAGGGTTAGGTCAAAATCCTTAAACGAGTGGTCGAGATGTCATCTAAGAAGATCGAATCACGGTGGAGAATAAATGAGATAATTAATTTGTACAAAAGATTTTCAAAAATCAAGAAGATAAGAGTTGAACTCAAGATCGATTTGAAAATCAAGACCGCCCATTACTTCGATTTTTGAGGGAATATTACCATTTTGAATTAAATTAATTCAAAAATATGGATTTTGTGAAATAATAAATAATCAATTTTCGATTATTTACCAAAATGAACCGGACAGCTAAGACGTGAAATCATTTTAAAATAATTAACTCTATTTAAAATGAGAGAAATGTTAATTTTGACACCAAATATTAAAGACAATTATTTAATTTAGCAGAGTGATTAATAATTACAAATAAATTAATCAATTCATTTTAATTATGACATTAGTGACATTAAACAAATAAATGTGAAATTTTTATTTATTTAATAATCGAAGAAATGAATGAGGAAGGTAATTAAATAAATTAAGAAATTCTATTTAATTAGTAGTTATCTTAGACAATTAATATCAGATGACCAAATAAATAGAATTTCATTTATTTAATAATCATGAAGGAATGACATGAATTAATTAAACACCATGGAATTATTTAATTAATAGTCTAATGTGGGACCAAATGACATAATTAAGATGTCACAAATTATGCTAGGACTAAGCGGTGTACAGAGCTTGCGTGCCTAGGTCATTTTTAAGTGTCTACATTTTGCCCCTCTTTGTCATAATGTAGCATGTCGCATTGTGACAAAGAAAATAGGTCAAATCCATGCCCCAGTGAAGCTGTAGAGTATCAATGCCCTCTTGGGAAATTTTTCAAATTTTGGGTCGGCGGCAGAAAAATTTGGAAAGGGTCCCGATAAGTCAATTTGATGACCAAAAAAATGATGGCGTAAACGGTTTCGGGTTCTGACATGTTTAAGACAGCCAAGGGGGTGGTCAAAGTTGGTCAAATGAGCCTCTAGTAATAACCTAGTTGAAAAATGCCATTTTGACTTTATAAATAGGTTGACAAAGGGGTAGAAGTCAATTCATTTCCACTATTCACTTTGCAAATTTCGAGAGCTCAGAGCGAAAATGACTACAACGAGGATGGTGATTCTAGTGACAACATCATGGTGAGATCTGTGGACCTATAGGCAGCCAGAGGGTTCAGAGCCAGAGGTATGTACCCCTAACCCCCTTTGTAATTTTCTCGTTTTGCGTGTCAAAAGTAGGGTTTTAGGGCAAACAATGAATGCGCCACGACGCATATGCATGCATGTAAGCCACATTTGACTTTGCGTTTGATGCATTTGATGCGTTGCGATGCAAGTGCAAGGGTAGTTTAGGGCAGACCAAGGGTTTGCGACGCATTTTCCATAAACTGCGACACATTCGCCTTTTTGAGCCGCATTCAAAAATTGGAATGCCGCAATTGTCATTTTGCGATGTAATTGCCTATTTAAGCGACACATTTGAATGAAACGATGCAAGTGTCATATATCGTGACACAAGTGCTCTGATGCAACACATTTGAGCGACCGAATGACGCAATTGACATGTCGCGACGCATTTGAAGTATGAAACGACGCATTCGTTGTTTTGTGATGCAATTGCAGTCAATGCGACGCATTTGACATTGACTTTGACTAGGGCTAATTCTGACGCTTTTGAAATCTGAAATGATTTTTGATGATACTAACAATTTCCTAGAAGGTACTGATGCATTGTTTGGCTTTGTGCAGAGATAGCTAGCCCCTATTTAGATGTGAGAGAGCAGACTGACAACCTTTCGGTTTGCTGATCAGCTGACTCCGCAGGAGCGACGACGATTGATGCAGCTAAGTTTGTTTTATGTCACCTATATGCCTGCTATTCAGGCAAATATGAGACTACTAATTGCACTATGCTAGCGGTGGCATTCAGAGACATGCTCTTTCCACCTGCCGACGGGAGAGGCGACCTTTACACTTGAGGATGTTTATTGCATTCTACGCATGCCGATCCGAGGAGAGCGGATCGTCTACGACCCTCGCCATGGCCATCAGACCTTCACAGCGTACTACTGAGATGAGGGCGCAAGACTTGGCATCCAGGGTTACGAGATCCGCTGGGAGTTTATGGCGGAGCATTATGCTCGTTTCGATGCATTCCTGGCAACACTGATTGGCGGGATATTGATTCCTGACTGTTGTGGACATGGGTTCCCTATTGGGTGGGGAGACATCTTAGTTGGGATGAGAGGATACATGAAAATTTATTCCTGGGGCCCTTGTTTATTGGGCACACTCTACCACCAGCTGCACGAGGTTGTCTACAAGAGGACAGAGAGTATCTCATGTGGCACCACACTGATGATGATTTGGGCTTGGGAGCACATAGCGATATTTTGACCTCCCATTCAGAGACCACAACTGGCCAAGGGGATGCCCTATGCCTATTACTATGCCGGTGCCTTACAACAGACATGGATGGGAGATACGGGTTGGTGGCACCATCAGATTGATACTATGGTGTCATTCATCTGGAGACCATACAGAGACTGCCAGCAGTGGGATGATGAGGTGGACCATCTCAGCCTATGCAGACAGTATCGGTACCTGATTGGCATGATAGTGTAGAGCCAGCTAATCATAGAGATGTATCTGCCATAGCATGTCCTTAGACAGTTTAGAGAGTAGTAGGGTGTACCTGCAGGCACAACTGAGTATGCTCGGTCCTCCAGAGAGGTAGCTTGGGGGCCAATGATTCTAGTAGCATTTTCCAAGCAGCAGATTGATGGGATAGGAGCCCAGCCATGGGGATGGAGAGATGGGATTGCAGATCTCGGGACCACAACCGACTATGACTTATGGTGGTAGGCACACAAACCAGTGCCATTGACAGATCTAGATTGGCCAACACCGCATTGAGCCCGGCGCCCGGAAAATGGCAATGGAATGGATGGAGGCCGATGGAGGGCTTAGATGGAGGCGGATGAGGCCGGTGGAGATGATGGGGATGATGGAGGGAGATGACCGGAGACGTAGGGAGAGATGGTCGTGGTGACAGTGGTGGCACACACAGGAGTAGCACTAGATACATCCTAGGGAGGTGATCGAGGGGAGGAGGAGAGACAGGAGGAGGATGTGGCGGGGGAGGAGAGACAGGAGGAGGAGCAGCCGAGGCAGGAGGAGGAGGCCAGATAGGAGGAGCCCAGAAAGGAGGAGGATGTAGACATGGATGTGGGAGTCGATGGAGAGGATGCCGCAGAGGATGATGATGACAATGATGATGCCATGGACGAGGCTAAGAGACTTCTCAGATGGAGGATGGTGGAGGGAGAGGAGGGGATACCGTCTTCGTCGACATTACCCCAGGATGCCATGACAAACCAGAGGGTGGCAGATCTATAGAGGAGGCTGGATGAGAGTGTGGAAGAGGTTAGGGCACTGTGGATAGAGCTAGAGGTGGCCCGGGTAGAGCAGGATCGGGCAGTGATCTGTCAGTAGGATTCAACTTAGTGGTGTGTAGAGTTTACATCACTCTGTTTAGGGCCTTCTGGGGATATTTCTCGTGATCTTTCCAGGGTGAGCACTAGGTATGGGTAGTACAGGACTCTATACGAGAAGGCAGTTCCATCTGAGTGATGGGATCCTACATTGTCGCGCTCACAGACGAGGATAGGCAGTGGTCAAAGGTCAGGGAGTGGGAGCGGCAGTAGGAGCCATACCAGTGTGGGAGGGTCCACCTCATCAGGGCACACATTAGGACACAGGTCCCACCACTCACATAGGCATGCCTTGAGTCATCATTCGAGCCACAGTCATGGGTCCACCAGTTCAGGGCAGGGATTAGTACAGAGGCAGCTGCCAGTGGCAGATCCTTCGATCTCTCAGAGTCAGGCCGCAGTGTCATCGCAGGTGTCTATTATCGTGGAGATGATGCCATCAGTGTCAGTTCCATTGGTTGCACAGACAGAGGCTGTTACAGGTCCACCCCTTATCTCAATGCTAGTCACAGATCCTCAGCCATCACACTCTTTGCCATGAGGGGATGATGAGAGCCTATCCTAGGGGCATGTTTGCTATATTTGTTTTTATGTTATGACACATTATGTATAGACCATTGAGCCTGTGAGCTCCATTTTTGGGATATCTGTTGACTCTACCCTGTGACATTGTATATTTTTGAGATAATATTATATGATGATGTAGTTTTGATGTGGCCTACATGTGTGTTATGCAATGCTATTTGATTTATGCATTATGATATATGTGATGTAATGCCTTATGCATGATGTTGATTTATGATGGATGATGGTATTATGTATGTTCTATGATGCTTACTTATGATATGATGCCATGATGATGCAATGCTTATTTATATGTTATGTTGATTTTGTGATGATGGCGATAATGATATGCATAATGTATTTATTTAAATGGATGTCATGTTTATGCAAATGTGAATGCGATATGCAATGAAATGTATATGATTTAATGCTATGGATGATGTATGTAGGGACCTAATGCAATGTTTATATGATCATGTATGCACTTATGTTTTTGTATGTCACATGATATCATCGTGAGATGGACGAGAGAAGATGACTAGACTGATGAGATAAGATGACCAGACTGAAGGAGATGCATGTTAGTTCCTAGACCAAATCCTTCAAAACTTTACCATAGGACTTTAATATTTATTGCTCTTAATCATCATTGGGCAGACTATTGTAATGGCCAACAAACACCATGATATGACATAGATCAAGGTGTGCAAGGTCGTACCATCACATAAGACAAGCAGTCACAGACAAGGATGATCATGACTCATACTAAGTGCACAATTGCCCCAGTCTTTTTGTCATAATCAACCACAAGCAGAAAAAGACAAGAAGGACAATTCATGAAACGTCGTTGCTTCTCTAAATCCTATTTCCAGGACATCCTTGAGAAACTAGCGACATGATTGCCAAAATATAAAATAGATCCCTTATCATGATACCTCGTTGTTTTTCTAAATCCCGGAATCAGGACCTCGTTGAGAAACTAGTAATCATGCGTGTCAATCGTCATGATACGTCGCTACTTCTCTAAATCTTGTTATTGGGATCTCGCTGAAAAACTAATAATATGATAAAAAGCCAAAAGACAAGTACCAAGTGTTTTCCAAGTGCATCTGGATATCCATTGTTCTGATGTCGAGATGCCAGGGTGTTCAAAGTATTGACGATGCCAAGATGACGAATGTCGAAAGTTGCCAAGTTTAGGAAGGACACATCCTGAATAATGTTGATGTCGAGAGGATTGATCCCTAAATGTCAAAAGGGATCCCTCGAAAATGATGACGATGCCTAGGAAGGGCACATCCTAAGGCATAAATGACATAGTTTGTTCTTTAGAAGGATACATCTGAAGAATACTGATGTCAAGAGGAGTGATCCTTAGATGTCAAGAGGATCCCTCAAAATGTCGGATGACAATGACGATGCCTAGGAAGGAAACATCCTAAGGCATGAATGACAGAGGTTATCTTTCAAAAGGACACATCTGAAAGCTAACCAAGAGTTGACTGTTTGACAGGTTATGATCATTTGACTTGTTTTGACTGAGTTTAACTTGTGTTGACTATTTGTCAATTTTCTTTGACATGCTGATGTGTTTGTCATTTTTGAATAAATAATTTCCATACTTTGTTTTAATGAGTTGTTTTGTTTGGAAAATGATTTGTCTTGACTTGAAGACTTTTGATGTGTGTGCCAGTGTAATGCCATGCACCCTAATGGACTGACCTAGTGCGGCCTCGGGGGCTCATCGATAGATGGCCTTGCCTACGTCATACACTCAGAGACCTCGTAGTTCAACATGACAAATGAATTTGTCTTGATGACCAAAGATTGCGTCATGATTTTATTTTGACAAACCTAAAAGGACTGACCTAATGTCTCGAGGACTCAAGTATGAGTCTTTCCAGCGTAGCAAATGCGTAGAAACAACGTAGTTCAGACAAATGACAAAGACTGATTGATTGACTTGATAAGGAATGACTCTCTTTTTGTGTTTTTGAGTAGTTTGACGGTTTTTGTGGTTTCTTCAGGACATTTTTCAATTTTTAGGTCTTTCTTCTGAACATTTTGTGATGTTTTCGATGTTTTTGGGTCTTTCTTCATGAATTTTTCTAATTTTTTGGGTCTTTTTTCAAGACTTTTTGCGATGTTTTTGGTCTTTTTTAGGACTTTTTCTGATTTTTAGGTCTTTCTTTAGAACATTTTAGCAATTTATGAAACCATGAATGACATCCACTGCAATTACATGATAATTTTTTTGCCCCCAGTCAGGTCCAAGACTTAGCCAATTTTAAAGGATGTGAAAGGGATGTGCCTAGGGTACCAGATAGACAGTATAGAGGACTTGATGTCAACCGTTATCAACCATGAAAGGAAGGGTATGATGTGGTGGTGACAGAAAGTGTATTTCATCCTAGGCCATGATAGACAAAGTAACAATAGATGGCAGAGCAATTATTGATTACACATGGCGCCTATTTGCTAGGTTTTCACTGTTGGACGAATCATTTTTCTTTACTATTTTTATCATTTTTCTTATTTTTTTGGTGCTTCCAAGATGCCTGTTTGCCAGGTTTTTATCAAGGCAACAATTTTTTTACCATTTTTCATTTTTTTTGTATTTTACGGTTTTCAGCTCGATCTCCTGATGCTATGCATAGAAATTTTGGAGATGTAAACTATTGATTGGCTCTGTCAGTTGTTGTCCATCTGGAGTCGCCAGCTGATAGGCTTCAAAACCAAAAGAGGATATGATGACGTAAGGACCCAACCAGTTTGGTTCAAAATTTCTCGACTTTTCTCTGTCAGCTTGGTTCTTAGGGTTCTGCATGAGGACTAAGTCACCAATGTCAAACTTCCTGACCATAACCTTCTTGTTGTAACTACGACAGAGACGGTTCTGATACGCTTGTAGATGGTTCAGGGAATTTTTCCTTCTTTCGTCCAGCATCTCCAGCTTGTGCAAGCACGACTGTCTATACTCCTCAATATTAGTTAAACCCTTTAGGGAGACTCGTAAAGAAGGAATTTCAACCTCAATGGGAAAAATGGCCTTAGCTCCAAAGACCAGGGCGAAATGAGTGGCTCCTATAGGTGTATGAATGCTAGTGCGGTAAGCCCATAGAGTAGGGTTGAGTTGTATATGTCAGTCATGGCCAACATCATTGACAATATTTTTGAGGATTTTAACAATGGTTTTATTTGACACCTCAGCTTGACCATTTCCTTGTGGGTAATATGGAGATGAAAAATGGTGTTGGATGTGAAATCGCTCACATAACTCATGAACGTCTTGGTTTTTAAACGAACGTCCATTTTTCAGTGATGATGGATTGCGGAAGGCGATACCGACAAATGATGTAGTTGAGAATGAACTGACATTTGCTTCGCCGCCATGTACGTCGAGGGATGAGCTGGATCCAACTTCGCAAAAATGCTGGCGTGATACCGAATTTCTATGGCCATAGACGAAGTCGATGGATCTACCCAATGGCGTCGGAAGCCCCATTGACATTATGAATTGATATTATCGACATCTATTATTTTCCGATGGACCATCAATGATCTATTACACAAGAGGACCAATGGAGCGATGTCTGCCACATCAAGATGGCGGTAAAAGCGGGTGTCACTGACGATGGCATATCTTGCGGATTTTCAGATGAAGGAATTCCTCTGGTTATTGGACAAGTTAGGTGGAAGGGTTTGGGACTTAAGGTAGTCATAAATATCTTGGTACCAAGGAGAGTCGGGACCAACAAGTTCATAGACCATCTCTGGCTTTGGAATGTTATAGGCAGGGAACAAAAATTGTTCTATTAGGAATTCTAGCTGAGGCATATTGCTTGGAATGTCGAGGAGAGAGCCTTTTGTAGCCATTGCATCCGTTGCTTTGTTTTGTGCTCTCAAAACTTGTTCAAAAGTTACCATATGAAAGTATGTTTGAAAAATTTCAACCATTCGTTTGTAGGCATCAACTTCTCATCTTTTGTGTCATAGTCATTAATTTGGTTGATGACTAATTGAGAATCCCCATAGACATGTAATGCTCTGATTTTCCATTTTATTGCCATTCTAAGTCCTGTAACCAGTGCCTCGTATTCTACCACATTGTTTATGCATGGGAAAGCTATGCAGAAAGAATTAGCAATGGAGTCTCCTTGAGGGGTGATGAACAAGATTCCTGCCCCCGAGCCATGATTAGTGTGGGATCCATCAAAGTAGAGTCACCAAGGTGACTTAAGTTCCATATGGAATATTGACTCATCTGGAAAATCTGCCACTAACGGGTGATCACTTTGTAAAGGTGCATCTGCTAGCTGGTCTGCTATGACTTGACCTTTTATTGCCTTTCTTTCTACATATTGAATGTCATATTCTCTCAGAATCATGACCCATTTTTCCAGACGTCTTGTTAATGCTGCCCGACTTAACAAATATTTGAGGGGGTCAATCTTTGCTACTAGTTGTGTCTGATGGCTTAACATATAATGTCTTCGCTTCTGTGCTGCAAAGACCATGGCTAGAAAAGCCCATTCAATTGATGTGTAGTTTAGTTTATACCCGACCAATGTCCGACTGATATAATATACAACTCTTTCTTTTTCCTCTTGGTCGTTCTGTGCTAGTAATGCCCCCAGTGTTGAGTTAGTGGTAAAGATGTATAAGATCAATGGTTTTCCGTGAATGGGAGGCATGAGGACTAGTGGTGACAATAGGTACTCTTTTATTTTCTGAAAGGCTTCTTGGAATTTATCTGTCCACACAAAGGGGATACCCTTGCGCAACAGATATTGGAATGGGTGACACTTGTCAGCCAATTGTGCTATGAATTTCCGAATGGATTGTACCCTGCCTTGTAGGGTTCCGAGTTCACTAATTCCTCTGGGTGGAGGCATGTCTATGATGGATTTTACTTTTGCTGGATCGACCTCAATGCCTCTTCGAGAAACTATGTATCCCAAGAGTTTACCTGATGTTACATCGAAGACACATTTCTTAGGATTTAGCATAACTTTGTATTCTTCCATTCTCTTGAAAATTATGTCTAACACCTTCAGATGATCCTTCCTTGTTACTAATTTAGCCAATAGGTCATCTACATAATCTTCCATTATTTTATGCATCATGTCATGAAAGATTGTGGTCATAACCCTCTGATATGTGGCGCTTCAATTTTTGAGACTGAATGGCATGACATTCCAACAGTATGTATCCCATGGGAAAGTAAATGCCGTTTTGTGCTGGTCCTCTGGGGCAATGGGAATCTGATTATAGCCAGAGAAACCATCCATGAGAGACAACATCTCATATCCTGCCATGAGGTCAACTATGATATCAATATTCGGTAAAGCAAAGTCATCTTTTGGGCATGCCTTATTTAGGTCTCTAAAATCTGTACAGACTCAGATTATTCCATTTGGCTTTGTTACTAGCACTAGGTTAGATATCCATTCATCATAATCAATAGACCGTATGAATATAGCGTCTAGAAGTTTCTTCTACTCAGCCTTGACCAATAGAGTGACCTGAGGATGCATTTTGCGTAACTTCTGTTTAATTGGTTTGGCATTAGGCAATAGTGGCAGATGGTGCAAAACCAATTCTAGGTCTAATCCTGGCATGTCAGCATAGGACCATGCGAAGTTGATTTTACATTCTACAAAGAATTTGTGAAATTCTGGTCTCTCTTCTTCAGTCAATGATGCAGCAAAGAGGACCTTTTTGGGATCTTCTGCAGTTGATATGTTGTCTTCTATGGTGTCTTCTATAAGCATAGCTAATTTCTCCTGTGTTATGGGAAGAAAGTCCAGTCCTCCATCTTTGGGCGCCTCAAAGAGGTTTTCACCCATAGATACGTCCTTTTTTTTACTTTTTTTTCGTCAGAAGGTGCCTTTCAGTTTTCACCTAAAGACGTTTCATTTTTTAGTTTATTTTTATTTTTAATTTTGCAATTGGAGGACGGAGCAGTCTCGCCAAAGTAGGTTGTACAGTCTAAGTCAATGGAGAATCTTGACTTGTGATCACCACTGGGTATGCCCTCACATAATCCCATAAACTTTGCAATTGCCTCATCATTCTGAAAGGTGTCCAGGAGTGGCGGGCTTTGTTGGTCCCAATCGACTAGTTGAGGATAAACTAGGGAAATGCCATTGTCAGTGTTGGTGAGTTGAGGGGAGGATGCAGAAAGCATGCAGATGGATTTAGTGATACTGTAGATGAGATTATCATCATCCAACTCTACATCAGACTATATCCAATATTCCCCTTCACTAGTTTCATATTTGTTGTCAAAATAAGGGGTGAAGGACTTAGAGTCATGGTTGTCAGTGTCGTCTGGTACTTCAGATGGATTGGACTGAAGGGATTCAGACAATGGGTTTTATATGTCATGGGGAGTGGTAATGGGACTTTGACTATTTGGTGCCTAATCAATTTTAAATGTTTTCCAAAATCTTTGTTCAGAGGTCAGTTCCCCCGTTTCGACAAACAAATAATTGAGGCAACAATCACTTAAGGATCGTTCTGAGCCAAATTCCCACTCTTGGGAGTCAGTTTCAGTGAGGGTTTCCTTAGTGGTCTCGACACTTTTCAAAGCATGCACTTGCTCACTCAAAAGTCCAATGGTACGTCGATCATCATTGTCGGGCGATCCAAACCCTAATCCAAGATATTTTGGTATTTTGAAAGGTTCGATGGGCTCTCTTCATCCTATTTTATTTCTGCCTAGGCCACTAGTGCCATCGTAGCCCTTAGCCTTCATTATGTCATATCCCTTGCCATATTTCTTAACTGGTAATGGGGGTAGTTCGACCAGATCTTTATAGATCCATCCTATGATATCAGCAAGGTCCTCATTACTCATGTCTCCCCATTTGATGAAAACTGTTTTTGGTGGAACTTTGAAAATTTCTTTGGGTTCCATTCTAAAACATGGCCGACCATAGACATTCAGAGACTTGGGGTATTTTTGTGATGCTATATGATGTATGTAGTTTGAATTCTCCACAATCGAGGTCCTGGATCTTGACAGTGGTTTCAGCCTTAGGGTTTGCGGAAGATGGTGGTGTGGCAGAAGAAGTGGATGTGGAAGATGATGCAAGTGTGGATGGATCAGAATGCGTTTGGAAGACAGTGGCCGTAAGCCCCTCGATTGATAGCTAGGCACTCGCCGAAATACCCTTAGGCTGGCGGACAACATTGAAAAGGGTTGGGTTGCCATATAGTGATTTCTGTGCCGTCAAATGGGAATTTTAAGCATTGGTGATATGTGGATGGAATGAATTTTAAGGCATGAGTCTATTGGCGACCGAGCAAGATGTTGTAAGGTAATTCTAGATCCAGGACCTAGCAGGTTGTATCCACAATGACTTGTCCCACTCTGATAGGAAGAGAAATAACACCTTGTGAAGAGTGTTCTTCGTCATCATATGCTTTGATCACTATACTCTTTGTAGGGTCTACACATGCATCAAAAAATCCAAGAGCCTTAACCAGTTTCAAGGAGCATATGTTCAATCCTGCTCCACCATTTACTAAAACTCTTCTGACCTTGTGCTTATGGACAAAAGTTTCAATGTGCAATGCATCGTTATGGTTGGTCTTAGGTGACGAGTAGTATTGATCCAAAACAGTGACGTGGCGAGGCATAGTGAGGTATCCCACCATGGTCTCAAACTGATTGACATCAATATCCTTGGGGATTGACGACTCTTGTAGGGTTTTATCCATTATAGCCTTATGCGTGGGAGAGATGCGAAGCAGCTCGAGTATAGAAATTTGTGTGGGAGTTTTGCCAAGCTGGTCGATAAGGTTGAACTGACTCTTTGGTTGCCACTGTTTTGTGGTCGAGATGAGTTTTGACTATTTAGGAGATGGACCAGGTATGGTGATTTTGGGTTGCCTAGCGGGAGGCAGACCAGCTATGGTTACCTTGCCACTTTGAGTAGTAGCATTGCATTGAGGTGCTATCTTGACCGTAATGGTATTGATGTATTCATCATCAATTTAGACATTATTTATAATAGGTCCACCAGAATAGTTGTACTTGGCACGGGAAAAGTTAGCTTGATTATTGTTTATCTGTGGACCTGACATGGAAGAATTATTAGAACCATGGTCTTGCAGTGGGTTCTTATGAATAGTATGATCTGAATTGGAGGAAAATTGTGATCCACCTACCTCAATGATATGACTTTCGATAAGATCTTGTACTAGGTTTTTCAGTTGTTGAAAGGTAGAGGTTTTATATCCTTTTGCCCGATGATAATTGCAAAATGCATTATCGTCCCACCATGCTGGTTTGAATTGTCCTGGGTCATATGGTTTTGGTTCTTGAAGTGTGATGACACCATTCTAGAGGCATTTCTTGAGGAATTCTTCAATGGGTTCACCCAAGGGAGTGTATGTGCGACCCCTGGGGAATTGTCTCATTTGGCGGTATTGTCCTTGATTGTTTCGGCCACTGTGGTTGTTTGAAGGGACATTGGTAGAGGGTGTTGATATCATTGTTGATTTCTTTTGCAGTTGAACCCCCTTTAGGGCCAGTATAGGACCCATAGTGTTGGCAACCTTGGCGTCAACAACACTGTCATTTGTAACATGTTTATTTTTGAACTAGTATTTATTTTTGTCGGTGGGAGGATTGGAATTTGTGTTTTTAGGACCATATCTTAGTTCTCCCTTTGCGATAAGGGCTTTCTCAATCTGGACACCTTTTTCAACTAGGTTGGTGAAGGTTATGCAACAATGCACTTGCAACACATATTTTAGGGGGCCCAGAAGTGTTTGAACGAACATGTCCACCTTTTCCTTTTCAGGTATGTCGATGTGACATCGACTAGCTAGACTTCTCCATTTTTGAAAGAATGGGATGATTGTCTCACCACCATCCTCTTGCGTGAGATTGCACAAGCTGGTAATAGAGGTGTCCATGTCAATGTTGTACGCGTAATTTTTTATAAATTTTTGTTTAAGCTAATCCCATGTTTGGATATCCTTTTGAGTGGAAAACCATTCAAGGGCAGGACCTGCAAGACTTTTAGAAAATAGTCTCATTAGGTACATTTGTTCGTAGGCGACGTCCATACAGTTGTTTGCAAATTCATGGACATATTTGATGGGGTTTGTCTTTCCTCTGTACTTGGTAAAATTCAGTGACACATATCCCAGAGGAAATGGTGGCATGTATAAGTTCATGTCGAAGGGATATACGTTTAGGTCATATGACACTTCTAATTTCTTGCCAGATATTTGTATGTTTTCTATGGTCTTCTCTAGACCCATCAGTTTTGCTTGTAAGGCATCTATTACAGGGTCATTTGTGGTCCCATACATAGGATTTATTGGTACGCCATAGGTCCCTGTTTGTTGTGCGTGGATATTGGTGTATTGTGGAGGGATGGATTGTTGTAACATGTATGATGTGTTCGGACTGACGTGTTGTTGGTATTGAAAGCTTGGATTGGGGGTATGTTGGTGAGTATGAATGTGGGATGAGTATGTTGGGATGTGTCCCCCAACCATTTGTGTTGATATTTGGGGAATATGGTGACCATGAACATTGTGATGTGTTAATGATGCCATGGGCTGTGTGTTTTGACTACCTTGTCCAAATTGTTGGGTTTGGACAAGGGGAATGGTCATATTTTGTCTTTGGTATTTGATGGTATTGGACAGTGTTGACGTGTTAACATTTTGTTGTTGTCCTTGAATAAAGATACATCGTTTACCTCCACCCAAAGGATTTTGTGAGATACCAATGAGAGGATATGTCGAAGTGTACTCATGGTACTAGATGTAGCTTTCAAGGGGGGATTGGTATGACTTGATGATGCCCCCGTGGCATTTACCGTAGTGGTAAAGAGAGGATTGGAATAACTTTCCCACATTGCTGAGGAGCCAAAGGTGGTTCCAGCCGATTGTGACAGTGTTGTGGATATTGTGGGCACTGTGACAGATTGCGATCCTCCAATGGATGTAGCGTTTATTGAGTTGGAGGTGTTTGGAAAGTTGGAGGTAGCATGCACCGTCGTTGTAGTGTCAAAGAAAGTATTGCTCGTAGTCTTTGGAGGTTGACCACTATTTGACATGTTATGCGCATTGTTGACATTAGGGTCTGGAGATGTTGATCTCAATGTGTTAATATCAAATCGGTGGGGTAACTTAGCTCCTTGACTTAAGAGTATGGCGAAATATCTATCTCTATCATATAGGACCATTTGTTCCATGAATTGAGAGGCCTCTGGATCTTGTGCTGCTACCTCTAGGTTTTCCTCAAGTATTTTTCTGTATACATCCTTACGTAAGAATGGTTCAAAGGGACTGTTTGATGAGGATGGTATTTTTCTGAGAGGTTGATTATTTGCGTTGCCAAATGGATCATCAAAAGTCCAATTTGGGTCATACGTGTGATTGTTGAAATTAGAAGTGGAGTCTTGTCCAAAGTTTTCCATTTGTCATTTCTATTTTTGGAGTCTAGTTTCCACCATAAAATGAGATTGCTCAAATGAAAATGACAACTAAATGTAATGATGACACTATGCAAGGTCCAAGTTCAAAATGACGACTAGGATGAATAATATTTTTGAATTTTTGGGAATAAAATATGCAATGTCTAAGCTTAGAATTCAATTTGAGACAAGGATACCTAAGCACTTCTAAGCTCAATCTTTGTTTTCGATCTCGATTACTAAAGGACTTGTTGAAAATGACAAAATGATAGGGTCAAAATGACTAGTGAGTTTTCCTAACTAGACTTTTGAGTTGGAAAATCTCACAAAAGGGACAATGAATGAAAAAGGGAATGATGATTAAGTCCAAGATAACCTAGTTTCGGAAGCAATGACGTTGCAAATTGTGTTGATATTTTCCTAATACAAAGTATGCAAGTATTAAAACCTAGGGTCAAGCTAATGCCTAATGTATGCAACTAAAAAAATGAAGGATGAAACCTATGGTCAAGAATGCAAACTAATGGTCAAAAAATTTGAGTGAATTCAAATTTGGTTTCTAACATAATCCCTTTGGAAACAGTGTTTGACAAAAGATTGACAAGGTGTAGACTCAGTTTGACTTTGTATCAGGATTTCACTTGTGACAGGAAAATGCGTCGTTTGAGGCCTCAAATGCGGTTTGGTTTGAGCGAATGCGACTATGGGACTGACAAATGTGACTTAGTTTTGCAGATGTAGCTCTGTGAGGTTCAAATGCATCGCAAAGCAGACAAATGCGGTGTTTGAGAGATCAAATGCGGTTTAACAGTGTGATTGCGTCTCAGTATTTTCAGACGCGTCTCAGAACATTGAATACGGTTCAACAGATGCGACACAGTTTGTTAAAATTGAGTTTCTTTGACGTATTGAGGGAAAATTTGATCTATCTAATGGTGAATGTTTTGTCCAAAAATGTACATGTGGTGAATAATGTTTGAGAAATCTAGTAAGCACTTGATAAGCATAATGTTTTGAGTGTAAGCAAGTGCACATAAGACAAGTAAAATCCTAAAAGGCCAATAGGCCAAGGGTTTGTATATTTGATATAGCCCACCGATATACCCCGGATTGGTGCTAAACACCTTTCCTTCTCGAGAGTGGATAACTTAGAATTTTGGTGGCATTGGCTCCCCTCCACGGCTCATTAATGTCATTCGAGCACATCAAATTCTTGGGTAGTGACTTCCCAAGAACTGCTATCTCTACTCAAGGGGACCAGTAGTGAGTGTCTTTGAGCATGATAATGTACCCTGCACTATATCAATCAATGACCAAAAAAGGTTGGACTCTAAAAAAAGGGTGTTTAGTACAAGCATTCTGTTCGTAGGGCATGATCCATGCGGCAAGAGTCCCCTTTTGAATCCATCTCGTCAGAACCATACGTGTGATTCTTGGGCTTTCCCAAAGAATCCACTTTTATATACCGGCTGGAAGTCCCTCGGTGTCAGGATGCTATCGGTCTGAGTCATCCCGGGGTGTACTTTTTCCCACCAGAACAGGCCCAAGTTCTAGAGTTAGTAATCATTTCTCTTACACCCAGGATCGCCTGAAAGTGCAAGGGGAGATGATACTTCGATTACTAAGTCATAAGGGTAATAACACATAAAAATGGGTCTGGTTTTCTGATCACCAAGTTTTCACAAGGTGAGAGCATAATCACCTACCATTTTGCAAACACATTTAGACAAAGTAGAAACACAAGATCATTTTAATTGCACTAAAAGGAAATGTGTACTAATCTAAGAAAAAGATAGGCATAATGTTTTAGTGTTCAGTCTTCGACATTCGAACTTGCAAGACCACAAGTTAGTAGTTTGACTATATGCCTTTGACCCACGAAAAAATCCAACGCCACATTATCGCGCAAACCGATGTAGGTAATACCGGTGGCCAGAAAATAGGAAACATAAACACAACAACAAACAAAAAGACAAACTTTAAAGCCAACGAAGAAAATCTACCCAGCGCACGCGCCGCTAAGCGATCGAATGCGCTGTGGCCCCAATCGCATTGCAGCGAGTCACCCTCAACGGCGCGGTGTTCCATACCCTCACGCGCCACGCCGAGCTATTATGCCATTGGCGGGCTCTCAACGCGCCACGCATCGATGTACTGTGAAAATGCGGTAAGGTCCATACCGGTATCGCAAAACAACATAAAAAGAAGAAAGAACGCATCTAAAACATATAAAAATAGGAACGCCAGTTCACCAACGTATTTTAAGGGTTGGATTTTAGGTTGATTACAACAAATCACAAAAAACCACAAACCCCAAAAGAACTATAAAGTACAAAGGAGATTACAAGAAAGAACGATTATACCTGTTCTTCGAATCTTCCATGATTACCTCCATAACACCTCTTAGCTTGTAGCATATGATTGATGCCCTCAGATTGAGTGTGTGAGCATTTCAATTATGACATTGTTCTATGCAAGTTTTGAAGGATTTAAAATAAATGCCTATGCCTATGCCTATGACACAATGATTCTCAAATACTAAATAATTCTAATATGAATGCGCCAGAATAATAAAATCTAAGTGTGTAATCTAAAAATGAGAGCAAAATAGCATTTTATAGAAAATTCCATTTTGAACGGACGAATGAGATTGACTTTTAGCAGAGACCTAAAATCAGAGGACGAGATTAAATCTGATAATCCCTAATCAGGGTTAGGGAAAAATCCTTAAACTAGCGGTCGAGATGTCATCTAAGAAGATCGAATCAGCGGTGGAGAATAAATGAGATAATTAATTCAAAAATAAAGATTTTTGAAAATCAAGAAGATAAGAGTTGAATTGAAGATCAGATTTGGAAAATCAAGAATCTACTCGATTACTTGATTTTTGGAGGAATATTACCATTTTGAATTAAATTAATTCAAAACATGGATTTTTAGGAAATAACAAAATAATCAATTCTCTTGATTCATTTACCAAATGGAACCTAATATCAGAAATCATTTTAAATAAATTAACTTATTTCTAAATGAGAAATATTCTTTGGACAATTAAAATAATTAAAGATAATTATCAATTTAGTAGATATGATTAATACCAAATAAATTAATCAATTCATTTAATTATGACAATTAGTGACATATTAAATAAATGTAAATAAAATTTATTGCTTCAATAATCGTATAAATGAATGAAGGAAGGTACCAACAAATTAAGAAATTCTATTTAATTAGGGAAGACTTCTGTATTGCACAAAATGTATTTAATAAATAGAATTTATTTATTTAATAATCATGAAGAATAAAAGGACTGGAATTACCAAACAATTATGAATTATTTAATTAATAGCTCTAATGTGGACCAAGGACATAACAGACAATACAATTTTCATGTTAGGGACAAAGTGGTAAAAAAAATAGAGCTTTGCGTGCCTAGGTCATTTTAAGTGTCTGTGAGTCTGCGTTGTTTCCTCAAATATATGTTGTGTAACTTGGGTATGGGTGTTTGAATCACGGCGTGTTGGTCCGGTGTTTTGGAAAAATTGCTTGCATCCGACAATTTTTCCTACCAAAAACTTGCCAACACCGGAAAATGCCTCCTCGGTGATAGAAAAAAAAAATCGAGGTTATTGTAGATGGTCCCAACACCTATCCCATAGCCCTCGTGACAAAGATCAGAAGTCTCACCTGCCTTCGAGAAATAAAGCCCTTCTAAAAGATTGCTGCCTTTGAAGTTAACTTTTGGACTCTTTAAGGGAAATCGCCTATCCAATGTAGCTCAAAAGTGATTCTACTGCATTTGGTTTGTAAAAGAGACCATCCCTAGCGAACGCACTATCCGAACGCCGTACCGGTTGGTTGTACGAGTTGCGGAATGAAAGTTGCACCACTTTGCAACTTTACACTGCTTGCATCTGACAACTTTTCCCTCCACTAAAAAGTCATAACCACAAGAAAACGCCTCCGAGTTAGCAAAAACCGAGAGAGGTTTTTGTAGATGGTCCCAACACGATCACATAGCCTCAGACAGAGAGTTTGTAAGCCTCATGGTCTCTGAGAAATAGCCCTTAAAAGATTGCTGCCTTTTAGCACTTTGGACTCTTGAGGGAAATTGTCGGTCCAATGTAGCTTAGAGTGATTCGGTATATTTGGGTGCAAAAGATGACCATCCCTAGCATAAACGTACCCATCCGGACGTGCGGTTGGAACAATTTTGGTTGTACGAAAGTTATGAAACGAAAGTTGCACCAATTTCGCAACTTTATTAATCGCTGTATCCCACAACTTTTCCACGATAACTGGCGTCTGATATCCACAATTTGATTCATAGAAATCGCCGGGTCCAATGTAGCTCGGAAGTGATTCTACATATTTGTGTGCAAAGATGACCATCCCTAGCATAAACGTAATTCATGGACGGTTGGAACAACTTGTTTTGGTCGTACGGAAGGCGGGAATGATAGTTGCACCACTTTGCAACTTACACTGCTTGCATCTGGCAACTTTTCCCTCAACTGAAAAGTCATCACCACAGGAAAACACCTTCAAGATAGCAAAAACCGAGAGAGGTTTTGTAGATGGTCCCAACATGATCCCATAGCCTCGCATGTAGAGTTTTAAGCCTCACCTACCGAAATAGTCCTTCAAAGATTGCTGCCTTTTAGCACTTTGGACTCTTCAGGGAAATCACTGGTCCAATGTAGCTCAGAGTGATTCGGTATATTTGGGCACAAAAGATAACCATCCCTAGCGTAAACGTACCCATCTGGATGTGTTTGAACAGTCTGTTTGGTCGTATGAGTTGCGGAATGACAGTTGCACCACTTTGCAGCTTTACACTACTTGCATCTGGCAACTTTTCCCTCCACTGAAAAGTCATCACCACAGGAAAACACCTATGAGATAGCAAAAACTGAGAGAGGTTTTTGTAGATGGTCCCAACATGATCCCACAGCCTCAGACAGAGAGTCTGTAAGCATCATGGTCTCTGAGAAACAACCCTTCAAAGATTGATGTCTTTTAGCACTTTGGACTCTTAAGGGAAACTAGTGGGTAGCAGAGTTAACTTCTTCACAAACTTGGTTTGAAGTAATTTCATTCTTTTTTGTGCATTTAAAATAGAGTTTTAAGCCTTCCACCCTAAAAGTGACCTCTAAATAACTTCAAACACCTTAACTACCTCATTCTTATTCATTTGTTTTCCAAACAAGCATTTTCATTCCAAGAGGCTGAGCTTTCATTTTTGCTTAAAGCAGACCGTGACACAAATTTCTTTTTTGAAAAATTGTTTAGCATCATTGAACTAAGAATTTATCACACATCTGCATACAAAATAACGTTTGAGACTGCAAGAAGACATCAAAATGGCTAGTGTACTAAAAAAATTCTTATGATTTTTGAAGAATGCTGATAACTCTACTCAGTTCTCTTCTCTCATGTGGAGAGTTAGAAATGCTTGGCCATGCCTTTGCATCATTAGGGAAGTTTTTCTCTTTTTGACAATGTCAAAAGCATGGCTGCATACAAATTAGGAAAAAGACCTTTCCTTTTAGATTAGCAATGCATGGAAGATTCAAAATGTATCCCTGATATTACAAAAAGGTGTGTGTTTATACACTTCAAACATGCAATCACCCTTTGGTTCTTTCAAAGAAAAATCTTCCTATGCCACTGTTACATTGCACAAGTAAACCGGATTTTGTATTGTGGACCTATATTAAGCTACCACTCTCAAGACCAATGTAACAATGATACAAAATATCGTTTGAGAATGAAAGAAGACATCAAAATGGCTAGTGTACTAAAAAAAATCTTATGATTTCTGAAGAATGCTGATAACTCTACTCAATTGGTTTCTTTTTTCAATATCATACAAATTGAACCTTGGCATCAATAGACTCTGTATATCATAGAATTCCATGCCAAGTTAGGTTTTAATCATAAAACAAGGAAACATGTATGTATTTTATACTTAAATCAATGAAAACTCAAACGAACTTAGAGTTTAACCAGTTCGAAGAAATAATTCACAAGTTAAAGAAACCATGCAATATATGGTTTGTGTGTGACTTCTCAATTTCTTGGTGGCCTTGGTTTTATTCTTGAATCTGCTACTCTCTCTAGTGATGCTCTCCCTCTCTATCTTAGAGGGAGAAACAAAATCTCCTGCATCCACCTCATCAAGCCAACAAGGTAGCTAGTTTGATTATATAAAGAAAATATTAACATAAACCAATAATATACAAAGTATAACATTCCTTTTCATTTATATGCAAACCAAGTTCCATATTAATTTTAAACAAACCATATCAACTGATATAACACTAATTCATCAACATATTCTATGTGGCACTATCCTCAGAATATTGGTCCCACTAGACTTGACATTGAGTAATTTCTCTGTCGCACAAGTGGGTCTTGTGAACCTCAAGTAATTTGAGAGGCTCAATTGTGATCACTCCTAGATCCTAATCTTGAAGATTATTCCAATCAAGAATATGGTTAATGCCAAAACACATTTTTTTAAATAAGACATGGAAAAACTCATGCATATGAGAAAGAGTTGGTGGTAGAGCTATTTTGTAGGCAACTAGTTTAATAGCTTCTAAAACTTTGAAATAACCCACGTATCTAGGTGCTAACTTAGCATACTTTCCAAATTCTCTCAAGCTCTTATGAGGTTTAACTCCTAAGAGTACTTTATCTCCTACCAAGAATACAATCTATGAGGTGTGACCTTCTCTAGTTTCTCCATGGAATCATTCATAAATAATTTGTCTTTAATTTATATATTGTTGCATTTAGAATTCTGCAAATGCCCTTAAGTTTCTTTGTTTGTGCAAGTTGTTAATGATATTTTTTTATACCTTTATTCTATCATTTTACACCCAAGTGTCTTATTTCATATATGCATGGAATTCATAGTTCTTTCCCACATCATAGGAACCACAACTTGGATTCAATCTTGTATGTTATCTAAATAATTTAAAATTTTATGCAAGTCACCTCAAACTATCTTTAAACACACTTATTTATGCTACCATTATGCAAGTATATATAGACATGAGGAAAATTATGTTAGAAATACATATTTAATTTTATAGTGACTTGAGAGTAAATAGAAAAATAATGTTATACACTTAAGCTTATATTTAATATATAATAGAGAATGATAACTTATCCAAATGTTAAAATTTACATAGTCTTTTGAAAATGAGTTTATATCTTTCATCCCTTAAATATACTCTCAAGTCTTCTATCTTTTATATGATTAGGATCTCAACATACACAAAATGGAGTTCAAGTTAACGTGCATAAGTTGGGGTACAAGTTGAGCCTGATTTAGATACTAGAGCAGAGGAGGCCCAACCACACATAGTTGATGTCAATGAGGAGGCCCAACCAAAATTTGATGTTAGAGATGGGTCAGGATTGCTTCCTTCTATATATATGTTATGAGCTATCTAATCAGTTATGATTAATCGGTTATAGAATTCCATATCAAGGTACCGATTATGCCAAATTTCCACATAGAAATGTGGTCTCATAGAATTCCATGACAAGCTAATGCAATTGATAGTTGCTCCTAGTTATTAGTTATGTAATGTGAAGTAATTGCATAACTTCTTAGGTTGACTTTGTAAAAACTATATTGTTATTGAATTTTTTCATCTATCAGCATCAAGTTGTTACTTATGCAATGTGAATTAATGCTTTGAGTTTGAAATATGTGCAATGCAATGTAATCAGCAATATGAATATAAACTACATAATATAACCATTCTTTTTATGCTATTGTACATTGATATTTAACCATTGCTCACTTGATTAAATTTTCAAAGAGTTTAATCATGCACATGAGGAAGAAATTAAATTTCGATTGTCAACTTCTATATATCAAATTATCCAATAATCTTGAGTGTATCTCCATATACAAAAATGGCATCAACGCCATCTCAAACAAATTTTTACAAAATGTGGCATATGCCATCTCGATGTCTATTCAAAATTTACATGCCAAAATGTCTATCTCATCCTAAACTACTAGTGGATCATCAAAATGGAGCCTCTTTGTAGCACTCATTGGCTCTGAAGGTAGCTGCACAAGAAAAATTCAAACCACAATTGAGATTAGTTATACTATATGATTTAAAATTGAATAATTAACATCAAAATCAATATACATTGAATTATAATTGAACTCTAAAATTATAATCTTGATTACCTGAAATATCCGTCTCTTCAAAGGGTCAGGAGTCCTAGAATATGCCCCTTTCAAAGAACCGACCAAACCAACTTTTTTAATGTCAATCTATATATGTGAACAAAAACATAAAATTGATCCAAGTTAGCATACAATTGTTGGTAATAGGAACATATAAATACCAAACACAAAATAAAATAAATACATACCTCTTTAGGATGATCTTTTTCTTTATCTCCTATAGGTGTTTTGACACCTCCTCCTTGAGGTGTTTCAACACCTACTCCTTCAAGTACTCCTTCAAGTGTTCCAATATGTACTCCTTCAGGCATTGTGGAACTTGTCAACAATGGTGTATAGCTCACAATTGCCTGTACATAAAAATGACAAGTACATATGAAACTACCAAATCTATATTGATATATGTATAATCGATCTTAAAAATATTAATTCAATTGAATTTGAGTTCAATTACCTTCCCATTGTCTAACATTACACTTCCATAATCTGGACAAGGCTGCACCTTGCTCACACTTGTCAACAACGACGTATAGCTCATAATTGCATGTACATAAAAATGACAAGTACATATGAAACTACCAATCTATGTCGATGTATGTATAATCAATATAAGATCTTAAAATTCTTAATTCAATCGAATTTGAGTTCAATTACCTTCCCCTTATCTAACATTGCACTTTCATAATCTGGACAAGGCTGCACCTCGCTCGCACTAGGTATTTCCTACAAGAGGAAAATAAGATAAACATATAAGTTATTATATAATTTCATTTATGACAATTCAAATGACAAGCAAGTATATAATAAAAAAATGTAAACGAGTGAGTGCGAAAATATATACTGTGTGCGTGTCGAGGGAAAATGAAATGGCCCTAAGGGTGCTATTAGTCACCTGTGTGAGCTCCTCCTCAGACATCAATTGTTAAATAGACCATGTAAATAAATATTAGTACATTATACTATCTTTTATTAATATTCATTTAAAAAAAAATGCAAGTTATGAATTTACAACTTAAATCTTACCTGTGTCACTATTCCAATGTCCCCCTCTCTAGCAAGAGAGGACTCTATAGGGTGCACTCCACTCCCCTGAGTCTAATCTATAATGTCCACATTATGGAGGTCATAATCAAAAGTGTCCAAGGGATGCTCTGTGGGCTGTCCAAGAGGACCCAAGCATATCTGGCGGCACATGGAGCAAGTATGTGGCACACAAATATGTGGACCTAACGAGGATGACACAAAATCACTCGAACCATCGCCAACATCACTAGAATGTGGCTGAGCTACTGTAGAAGCATTCAAAACCAAAAGGCCACTCAAAGAGTGAATAGCCTGGATAGTTTGTGTGGCTGCATCCTGCATAATATCTGGATGATATATTGGAGGTGGCGGAGGAAGGGGAGGAGGGGGAACATATGGGAGTGAGACTACTCTAACTGCCCCTGGTCTATCCTGGGGCATACCTCCACCAATGCCCTAGAAGGGTTTAATGTCAAAGTAATTGAAATGATGCCCTAACACAAACTCAACATATAATTTTTTAATAAAGTAAAATGGTATATCATAATTGTTGTTCGGTGGTTTATCAAAAACCATACACCAACGATCCCAAAACTTATGTACAATGTCCCTATGCGTGCACCATTTATAGAAAGTTTTGGTTTATTAACATTAACTGGCAAACCAGTGCGGGGGTTAACAAATAAAGAGGCTATTTGGGCTTTGGTTATTTCAAGATCTTTCACATCATCACAAGACAATCCACATGCATAATATTCCCTCACATCTTCTCGCCACGAATGAAAGGCATTATGTTGGGTGGAGAGGGTTTCTATATTTTTAATTATATCCTTCAATGTGTTTGACATCTTGAATAATCGAGGGATTCTCTTATAAACTTCAGAAATGGCCTTTAATTGCTACAATTTTTCACCAATTAATTCTTCAATTGATGGCTGCGGAGGTGGTGGAGCATTTGGTATTTGTGCATTTTCATTCTTAGGTGGTGGATCATTTGGAATTTGTGCATTTTCATTCTCAGCTGGTGGATCATTTGGAATTTGTGCATTTTCATTT
>VDFB02196487.1:0-25347 GCA_007258455.2 Sequoia sempervirens | reverse complement strand
CATCTCTCACTTTCTTGGCTTGCACATGTAAACGCATATGCAATACTTGTTCTTGACCTAGTGAATTTTTAAACACGTTTCAAGCCTAAAAATTGCTTATCATCTATTTCCAATTGCTTTTGTTCCATTGGATTCTTAAGTTCAAGAATCTTTCATTTCATTTGAAAAAAGTTCTACTCCACTTATAGCATCATCTCTCACTTTTTTGGCTTGCACATATAAACTCATATGCAATACTTATTCTTGACCTAGTGAAGTTTTAAACTGATTCCAAGCCTAAATTTTTTATCATCTATTTCCAATTGCATTTGTTCCATGGAATTCTTAATTTCAAGAATATTTATTTCATTTGAAAAAAATTCTACTCCACTTATAGCATCATCTCTCACTTTTTTGGCTTGCACATGTAAACTCATATGCAATACTTGTTCTTGACCTAGTGAAGTTTTAAACTCATTTCAAGCCTAAAAATTACTTATCAACTATTTCCAATTGCATATGTTCCATGAAATTCATAAGTTCAAGAATCTTTGATTTCATTTGAAAAAAGTTAGATACTCCACTTATAGCATCATCTCTCACTTTTTTAGCTTGCACATGTGAACTCATATGAAATACTTGTTCTTGACCTAGTGAAGTTTTAAACTCATTTCAAGCCTAAAAATTTCTTACCATCTATTTCCAATTGCATTTGTTCCATGGAATTCTTAAGTTCAAGAATCTTTGATTTCATTTGATTTCATATGTTCAACTCCACTTATATAGCATCATCTCTCACTTTCTTTGCACAATATTTTGTGACATGTAGAAAGGGATCAACAAGCAAGAAGTTCTCAAGAAGAAGTTGAGCCAAATCTAGATATTGGATCAAACGACTCAGCTGAAGAACACATGGACCTTGAAGATAGGGAGGAGGCCAAAGTTCAAACAATGCATTTTGGAGAGGTATCAAGATTGCTTCCATCTATTGGTATGGATGAGCATATAAAACTAGATAAAAAGGTGAGGAAAAAAAATTCTTATAGAAATTTAGATCATTTACTTGAAATGGATATGGAGAAATTAAAATGTTATACCGACCAACCTACAAATAGGAGTAAGAGGTCAATGACTAAATCTAAAAATGGAATAATCAATGATCATTTCAATAATCTTGAAACACTTTAAAAAACCCAACTGTTATCATGTTTACTTCTTTATAATGAGCTAAAAGAGTCATTACAATTGTTGGATGTACATTTGGCATCAAATAAGAAGAAACACATGAGATTACAAAAAGATATTGTTGAAAATATTAAAAAAGGTTTATATTCCATTGGGAAAGGATCTTGATTAATGGATAAGGCCATTACAAGAAGGGTGATGTTGACATCTATTTTAAATCAAGGTATATCAAGAAAAAGAGAAAGGTTTTGGATTATAGTTTAGAAAGTAATTGGTCAATTATGTGTAGAGCTCCCTGTTCTAACAGGATTGAAGATGTTGTTAGGAACTTGATCTCAAGTTTTTGGAATGAAGAGAATCGTCCATCATCAAATACTAGAGATGTTATGAGACATAGGATTGGGCCCAATATTTATGAAAATCATATTAAATATTGGCTAGACATAACACAACCTGAGATGTATATGAAATTTTGTAATATGTATCCTCATATAAAGATTGGGCAAACAATGTTTGAAAGGTTAAAGCCATATTATGGGAAGATAAACAAGTTTTTTTAAACTTGTTGTTGTCATTGTCATATTGAATTTGATCTCTACTGTCAGGTGTTTCAAAAGATGAGAGAAGAAAATTATGGTTTTCAAAATGTACCTCCTAAACAGGTAAGTTTGTTCATAAAACCCATGTTATGTGATCATAAAAATAGAACTCAAATAAACTACATAAAATGAATTTGTGAAACATGCGTAAATTTGGCTAAATTTCCTTTGAGAAATGAAGATACTGGCCTAACAAAGACAGTAAATTGCAAGAGTTACAAGTATGTAAAGTTTCAAAAAAAAATTGGGAAAGAATCCACAAGGTTAAAATATGTAGAAGAGGAGATACCTATTGGAAAATTTATAGAATATTTTCAAAAATTGATACAACCATACATACAACATTCCTTTTTGCTAAGTGGTAAGCACAAAAATTTCAAACATTAAGAGATACTTTCCCACTTGGAATAGTTCTATCAGTAGTTGACTTTACAGAAAATTACTCTTTTGTACATCAAAAAGAGATTCAATGAGAATATTACTTTTCAAAGCAGATCACTATTATGGTTCATGTGTGTTATCGACATGCACAATCAGAATTGGAAGGTGTTGGGAGTATAGATGAACAATGAATCATTAAGAAAGAATATCACTTTTATATTAGTGATGATAAAGAGCATGACACTTTTTGTACAACATTGCTTTAAAAAAAAAATTGAGAATTTGAGAAGTAGGGGTGTAAAATTTGAAAAGCATTTTGTATGGTCAGATGGATGTGTGGCACAATTAAAATCATCACGTCCATTTTATGCACTATCTATATATCATAAAATTTACAAAATACCCACATGTTTGGAGTTTCTTTTAGAGTGGGGCATGGAAAGGGTAGCATGATGGTAAAGAGCTTGCATCAAACATGCCTCTAAGAAAGCATCAAATGAGTTATTTGGGAGATCATATAGATGATGCACATGATGTTGTTGAATGTGTAAGAAAACTTTGCATCAAAATGAGGTCGACACATCTTCAAGAACAAACCAAAACATTCCACATAGAGTGCTATGGAGATATCGTATGTATAAATCATGGCTCTAGGAAAATTCATCGCCAACAATTCACCGTGGGAAAATTCACCGCCATGAACAAATTCATCGTGGGAAAATTCACCGTCATGAACAAATTCACCGCCAAGTTAAATTCACCGCCACAATTCACCGAGGCGGAAAATTAACCGCCATTAATGTTTTTTAATATATATTTCAAAAACTTTCAATTTTTTTTGCAAAAGAATAATTTAATTTATGATAATAAAAATTTAATCGCATTAACTTTAGAGAATTTGATTGATGATAATAAAAATAAAAATATTTTTCAATAATGCAAATGAAAATAAAAATTACTATGAACCAAATCTAACACAAAAATAAGGCAGGTGAAAATTATTTTAAAAAAAAATTCAAAGTTCACAAAATATATATTAAAAAACATTAATGTCGTTTAAAATAATTGAAATGAAAATAAAAATTACTATTAACCAAATCTAACACAAAAATAATGTAGGTGAAAATTATTTAAAAAAAAAATTCAAAGTTTACAAAATATATATTAAAAAACATTAATGTGGTTAATTTTTCCACCATGAATTGCTAGCTTATGAATCACATTATGGTGAATTTTTCATACGGTGAATTTTCCCACCCATGAATTTGCCTTTGCGCTTAATTTTCCCACGTGAATTTTCCATCGGCGAATTGTTGGCTTATGAATTTTCCATACATGGAATCACATTTGAAAATTTGAAAATTTAAATTTAAAATTTATATATATATACATGTTTGTTCACATAAGTTTGTTTTTGTACATGTATCTAGGCGTGGATAGAAGATTGATGCATGGATGTAAGACGGTAGAAAAAACAAGATCTTTGCATTGTGTTATGAATTTAGATAATCACCCTGGATAGACATTATACATGAGGGATTACTCTTATTTCTGCACCAAGTGCATCTATGGAAACTCTAATGCATGTAACAACCAAGAACTTGGATATGTTTGTGAATGGGATATGGTGCCACTATTCATTCCAGACACATACGACGAAAATGAGGATGAAAGATTTGAATTTCAATTGATTAATGACCATATTTCAGGATTGGTTCGAAATGGTACATGTGTAAGTTTTCAATAATTTAAATATTATATAAACTTAATGATAGATTTAAAGTATAGACAATTCTAATTTTTAAGAAAAAAATTTGTGTAAAAATTTGGTATACAAGAGATTTTTTTGCAGTCATAGTAGAGCCTAGAGACATAAAAGGTGTTAGCTATTATTTACTGTGTTGCACAAAAGAGAGGAATAAGCTAAAGAAACCTTAAACAAGCAATGGAATGTTGTTTCCCACAAGTGAGTTTGAATTTAAAATTATATATGCATTGTGTACATGTACATTACCTTAAAAACATTAAATATAAATTGTACAAGCCTTGAGTGGAAATTTGTACACGTGCACATGTCTTACCTCAGGTTCATGTTTACCATGTAGGTTATGTTGTAGTGCAAGGGATATATCTCAAACAAGTCAAAATTGTTCAACATGGGATTCATTTTATTGGCTATCAACCTAATAACAAGGTATATCAATATAGTCACCTAATAATTTCTACCGCCCTAGACCTTCATGCAGTTCCACATGCACATGGACGAAAAAAATGGAGACTGGATAGTGATGATCCTCAGAAAATTTTAAATGTTATTGAAGAGTGGGTTGAACCAAAATGTTAGAGTTAGATTGTATCCATGATTTTTAAGTTCACTTGTACATGTATGTACATGTTCAAGTGAGAACTTATAGTACAATTCTTGTTTGAACTCTGTAAATTGTTTTAGTTAAATAATATATGTTGATGACAAGTATTTTGAATTTGGCACTAGTAGAATTTGGAAAATAAATGACTATGTGACTAAAAAATTTAGTCATGTGACTAACACTATGGTCTATACATCCTCTGCTAATGTGGTTTTGATGATCTTTTCTTTTGTTTCAAACTCTATGGTTTCGTCCCTCAGAAACCTGCTTTTCCTCTCTTCGAAAACACTAGTAGAATATTGCAATAAATGGCCAATTGGTCATTTATAAGTGACTAATTTGGTCATGGGGTAAAATTCACAACTAAATGACTAATATTAGACAAATAAAAAATGACTAAATAAATGACTAATACTCATAAAATAAAATGACTAAGTAAAATGACTCATACTTCCTATTCTTTTTCTTTCAAATTGATCATAATCTATATAGCCACCCCCTCAAGGGACCCCTACCTAATGAATCACACTGCTTTTAACTATGCATTTCAAGGCTCATCATGAGGGCAAGATGCATATAGCAACCAAGAGACACTACCACATAAAAGGAGGCTTTAAGACATTAATTTAAGACAAAATATTAGTTTTGTCTTAAATATATATTTTATATTTAAATTATATTTTTAATTAACAACCTCAAGTTTCCATAGTCCATGATAATTAAGTGTCCAAGTTTCTAGATTTAAATTGTGTGAGTTTTTTAAATCAACATTTCAGATCACACACCATGATCCATTATCAAGATGATTTGCATGCAATAAGAGAGAAGAAAAATAGAGTGATATAGCAAACTTGGAAGGATAAATAGGTGAGGAGAAGAGAGGGCTAGAAGACAATAGGCTAAGATTTGACAAATGAAGAAAAAAGATAATAAAATGAATTAAAGCAACTTACCCCTCGATAATAAAATAAAATAAAATAAGAACCAGGAAACTAAAGAGAGGAGATAAAGAAAAACAAAAAGAGAACAATGTAATCAAAGAACCAAATGAAAGGAATAATTAAAACATCAAAGAAATAATTAACATTACATATATATATATCAAAGAAATAATAAACAATATATAAATATGTATATAGTTTATTATTTCTTATATATATAATATATATATATATTAAAAATTAAAAATACAAATTCAGATGTCTTAAATTAATTTTCTAATTGTCTTAAATTAAGACAATAAAAAATATACTTTTTCTAAAATAATTTTTTTATTAATAATTGTAAAAGATTTCTCGATTCGATTGTGTGTTAATTTTTTGCATCAACGTTTTGGATCACACTCCGTGATCCATCATTTGGATGAAAATTAGAGCACAAGGATAGAATGAAAAGATGTAGACCAAGACAAGCATAAAAAGGTATGAGAGGGGGAGGAGTGAGAAGGAGTTGCACGCGAAACAAGGCACAAGAGGGCAATAACTTGACAAGAGAGAAATTCATAAAAAGCACACAAGAGACAACAAGCAATAAACTTGATAAAATTAAATCAATTTAAAAGAAAAAGAAGGAAATAAAATGAGGACAAGAACAAAAGATTGCTCAAATAATGTCAAATAAAAGAAATTAAACATTAAAGGATCAAAGCAAAAAAATATATATCATAATAATAACATTTAATAGAGAGTCAAGAAGACTACTAAAAAGAAAATAAGAAAAAACCAAAAATTGAAAAAAAATCAATTTTATTAATCCAAAAAACAACCTAAATGGTTAATGAAGAGAAACTAAAAAATTCAAAGTAATAAATAAGAAAATAGAAAAAATGAAATACACACAAAAAATGCATATGAAATATTATATATATTTGATAATAAACTTGTATTAAATGTACAAGCCTAAAATAAAATGTATTATCAAAAATACATCAAAGAATCAAAGTAGAAAAATATAACATAATAATAACATTTAATAGAGACAAGAAGACTACTAAAAAGAAAATAAGAAAACCAAAAATTTCCCTCCATTCGTTTTCCCTCCTCATTCAACATGAGTTTTCCTTTTCCCTCTAGGATGGCATCGATCAATAGCAAGTTGCGTGAGTTTTCCTTTTCCCTCCACGATGGCATTGATCAATAGCAGGTTGTGTGGGATTGCCAGGCATAAAAGCCACCAGTGGTGTGCTTGAAGTTGAGTCTTCTATTGGAGAAGCCCACGATCTGGAGGAGCCCGAGCCACACACTGCCCATTACACTCTGCCCATTGCATCCATAGGTAGTTACTCTTTCATTGACACATAGACACTACTTTGAAGAGGAACTTCCATTGAAAGGTTTCATTGAAGAGGAAATTCCATTGAAGGGTTTCATCAAAATAATTTGTATTTAAAAATAGACTTCACCGCAAACATCATTTTTGGAAATAGTTCACTTCCTTGTCTATATTTCCACATTTTCATCTATGTCTAGCAGGGTACTTGTAACTAAAACATATGCCAAAAAGTCCCTGCCATTATGCTTTAATGGATGTCCCTTCATTATTACTAGATATCTGATGTAGTGCACATTATTATAGTGCAAGCCTATTTTTCATATTGTTCCATTTAGCACTACCAATATTCTCCACAAGAACATTGACCCTATTTAAAATGATGGACATGGTTCACATCTCTTAGAAAAATTTCTCTTGCAAGTGTTTCCATTTACTTAATTATTCTAGATTTATGTAAAAGAGATTGTTTCATAACTGTTATCCCATTCAACCATCATACTTCCCTTTTGCTGCAACAAACCACTAGACTCACTCTTCTCTTATACTCTGTCAGCTATTATGAGGTTTCTCAGGCCTCTCAAATACCTTTTATCCCTTCTTAGACCTACTGAAAACATTTCTTTGTCACTATTCAAGGTTTCTTTAGCTCTTATCTATGCTCATATTTTTGCCAAGTCTTTAGCATTGTCCCCACTTGCTTAGGACTATGTCCTCCTTAGTTACACCTAGATTATTTAACCAAGGATGAGAGAATAGAAGCTTATCTACATCAATACATATCATCCACTGACACTTTTCCCTAGCTGAGAAGTATGTAATAATGTCTAAGCACATAAAGGACCATCAAAAGCTTGATAGTCTTCCATTTTAAAAATAACCCTCTCATAATTTTTTCCTTGAAGTTGAAAAGCTTCTTAATGTAATCCTTGAAGGAAAATTTGGGTTCTTGAGTGGGAAATAGCCTATGATATTAGTAGTATATTTTGGAAGGAATTAACTATTAGTAGTATCTTCTGAAAGGAATTAACTACAACTAATCATATCCAGCTAAGACTCTAGATCTAGCAATAGCTTGTAGAATATTTGCACTAGCCCCCTTTTCACTCTTCATGTATGGAGGTCAACATGATGACCATGAAGATCATGGTCCATGATGAATCTAGTTGGAAGAAGAACTAAGAAATATTCTAGAAATCCTGTTGTTATTCTTTGATGGATGTCCCTTCATTATTATTGGATATCTGATGTAGTGCACATTATTATAGTGCAGGCCTATTTTTCAGATTGTTTCATTTAGCATCACCAATATTCTCCACAAGAACATTGTCCCTATTTAAAATGATGGAAATGGTTCACATATCTCAGAACAATTTCTCTTGCAACAATCTTGGAGATGAATTTAGATGCAGTGTGAAAATCAGAACATACTCGAAGGTTCCTAACAACTCTAATAGTTGTACTAGGGGCCATGTTTAACAAACCAAATGCAATTGCTAACTTTTCACTATGGTGGCAAATAAATGATTCTTTTTAGATTTTTCGGTTATGTAGGATAGGCCACTAGAGGATTGCATGTTGTTCTAGATTTGGAATTATAAGTTTTGATTTTGTTTATTTGTTTTTTGCTATTTTATATTTAGCAGTTAGCTTTTTCAGATTTAACTAGGCGCCATCTTTAGCTATAGTTCTATTTTCAAGTAAAGTGAATATTTTAGGCAATTTGACTCATGGAAGGTAGGCCACAGTTTTAGTTCCTAGCCTTCTTCATCTATAAAAGAAAGGTTGGGGTGTGAGTGATTCATTAGTTCCAATTTTGAGCTAGTGCAGTGCATTTCTTTTCAAATTTAATGAGAAGACAGTTCAGGGTTTGAGAATCCAACACTATGTTTCATCATTCACTTGTAAGTGTAATGTGCTTGTAAATTCTTGTATTTGAATCCATAGTTGAATGGTTTGCAAATTATATTTCTGTCTCTCAGGGTTTTCTTGAGAATGAATGACTTTATATTTTCTATGCACTAAATATATTTTTCTGCTACCCTCCAATTCCTAGTTCACTTTTGAATAGAAAATGGAGTAAGTGCTAAATGCTTTGGAAATCAAATGAGGTTTCATGTGTTTGAGTGAAGGAGCTTTCTAGGGAACTTGTTAAGTATGACCTTTGATATGAGCACAATTGCAAGTAAGAAAGAGTGCAAAGGAATCAGCTACAATTGTACATTCTATACACTCAATATACTATGTATTTATTAAATAGTTGCCTATGAATCCATGTTGGATTTGTGTCAATCTATCTTGGAGTTTTTGTTCTTAACACAAACTGTGTTGCCATATTGAGTTAGCTAAAGCTGAATATAATTAATTAGAAGTAACTCTTAAAGACTAAACAACAATCTTGTGCCATTTTATATTATTCATTTCCAATAATATGCTTGTGTCAACTTGCTACATGTTTGACACTTGACATCTAGTTTCCAAAAACTCTCCTATTGACCTTGACTAGATTCAAGGGAATCTTCCTGTGGCTATTAAGTCTTCTAGGACATCCACATAATGAATATTACTCCAACACACCATAATTTGTGGTTAAATTCTTGGAGGTACACTTCATTACCTTTGTAGCATGGTAAATTCTTCCTAAACATCTTTTGAATGAATTCCGATCATGCTAGTGACCCCACATTATCACTTTTCATAAGCACCTCTTACTTGTGTCCTTGCCTAGCCACAACTTAGGTTCACTATCATCATTAGATGCCCATTTTTTTCAATAAAGGCTACTATCCTACTCTTATCCTTGAGTGGACTGGCTTATCCTTTCAAATAATGCTTTGGTCCTTGAGTCATTGAAGTTACCTACTTACCTTGGCCACTTGAATACTTCGTTTGCTATATCTTAGCCTTGGATTATTGTAGTTTCTCCTTGCTCCTTTATCTCAATTTGGCTTTTTCAACGTTTGACTAATAAGTTACTTTCCTATTTTCACTACTTGAGGTCATATCATCACTTTCCAAGAAGTTTGATGCATGCTTGCATGTACAATTGTATAACACATTATTTGTCTAAAACATATGTACATTGATTGTGCTTTACAATAAAATGTAATCATATGAAAAAATTTAGATGGAACACATATTGTGCTACAAATGAAAATTTACATCCACAATCACATAAGATTGTTTGACTCTAACATTGCCTTATGCAAGGGATTTCCAATGCTTTTGTTATTTATTCAATTATACCTTCTTGTAATATTATTCAAACTCCTAGTGGGAACCATCTCTCATTGCCACTCTTCCTATTGATATGAGTATGATCTATAAATAAATTCCAAAACTTATTAAAGATAAATTTAATATACAATTCACAATGTGTCCATGCCTGGTGCAAGAGCACCAACCAATTGGCATTTGAATTTGCTTGAGTTTGGTTTGATATAGGTTGTCTAGGATGTTTAAGGTCATTTGGTGTGTCAATAAGGCCACATTGGCCACTTGAATGTATTTAGAGATCATTTTTGAAAAACAATGTTGAAATGATGTAAATAATGCTCAAGAGAGCAAACTATGTAAATAAGGATTATTATGGGTTTATGAAGGGTTTTAGTGTTGGAGTCTAAGATTTTTGGAATAAGGTCTGGTTTGAGCATTTTATATGGTCTTGGGTCAGTTTAGAGGTCTCTAAGATGTTTTGGGGGTTTATGATGCAAAAAGTGAAAAAATGGTGAAATTGGAAAAGTTGTCAAGTTGTAATTGAAAAAAATGCAAATTCGGGGATACCAACAATTAGGAGGGACTTGTAAGTTGATGAGTCAGTTTGGAAGGAGTTGTTGAGTTGTAAATGTGTAAATAAGACTCCTCCAATGATGAAAAATATTGTTGAAATATTTGAGAACAAGATCTAATAAAATATACCCTTGTTTCATTTGTAATTCTATATTTTTACATCAAAAACTAAACTTATAGGCATTTGTACATGGCCATACAGTTGTATTTTGCTCAATTCACCTAGAAGACCATTGTAGCACTATTCTAGTTTTCATATGAAGCTATATAGGAGGTGCTTCATTAACATTGTAGAGTTTTATTGACAAAAACCCAATAGCAGGCCTGAAATACCCTGTCAAGGGTTTTGAAGTATTGAAAATGTTTTAAGCCCATTCCACAAACTAACATCACTATATCTCCATGGAATGGGAATTATATGTTAGTTTAGGATGGTTGGAGGTCAGTTTTTCTTTGAGTGGTGAGTTTTTGGGGATCAAAACCCTTATTGTACTAATGAAAGTGTTGAATTAGAGTGTAAAAAAACATGGTTTTGAATGAGAGTTGAAAGAAATGAGTTGAGTGGAGGCTAGATGATGATTTTGTGAGGGAAGACCTTTTTAGAGGTGTTTAAGGTGGTGGAAAGTTTGTAAGAGATGGGGAATGGCGACTTTGAATAAACTCTACTATTAAATGGTGAAAACAAGGGTTCCTTGGAGCAACGAGTAAAAGAGGGTTTGGAGGTTTAAAAATTGTTGAAAGTGCCTATTTTTTGGCTATCAAGAAGGTTTGAGCAGTTTTCATAGGTTGGTGAAGATTTTAAAGAGTAGTTGCTTTGAAAATAGACCTAATTGGTCTTTTAGGGCAGTGGTGTAGCTGGGTTTTGAGTGATTTGTTCAAAAGGAGCCCTAGTTGATTTTGGAGTATATTTAAGATGGCCAAAAAGGGTGTTCATATCAGTTATGATATTTTGTAGACGATGAGTGGATTGTGAGAAAAGTAGAAAAACATAGGTCTACTGATCTACTAGCAAAGGATAGGGTTATATAGAGAAAAGAGCATTGAAGGAGTTTATGTATTTAATCATTGTTTGATTGATTTTGTATTGTGTTGTAAAGGCTAAAGACCATCCTCCCTTGCATCAATGCCCTCTCAGTAGCCCTTGTACTCCAATAGGACCTTGTGCATGGATTAAATTAGTACCTATTTCAACCTCAAAACCAAGATCAAATTAAGCTCCATATTTATTTTGTTCCTACATTATGAAACACAAATATGTTATTTAGCAAATGAAAACTTATGTGACATTAGTATCTTTAGTCACAATGCAATTTATGTGTGTGCTCCCATGTTCATGCAAGCAAGAATGTATATCAATGATAACTAAACTATGAGATAAAGCAATGTTGAATCCATAGCATCTCCATAGAAATAAGTAGTTTCATTTAGTCAAAGGTACCATGAAGGTAGAAAATAGGGCACCATAGGAAAGCCAACCCACAAATATTTTTTGCAAAATCATCTTGAAATCAATCTCCTAATTTCCATTAGCTTGCTTGATCACTAGAAGTTGGGTACTATGTAAACCTTGCACCAACAACCTTAAGTGTTTTCCTACTTGTTGCACCACATCAAGGAGAACCATTTACACTACAATCAACTTGTAACGAAGTCCCCATAACATAACCACTAGCAAGAGAACCACTAGAAAAAGCATTATTGATCATGAATTAGAGAATTATATTAATAGTTTAACTTCTTCAATGTTTTATCTTGCAGTTTTCCATTGGCCACAGTGGTGTATGGAGCCACCTCAAATCATCTATGTAGTTATTGACATTAGAATCTTCATCTCCTTTTTGTACAAGGGACTTATTTGATTAGCCATTTTTGTCTGATCCCATGGCTAAATTATTTCATCGCGGCATGGGTAAGTGCACTAAGATGGTTCCCAAAAGGGGGCTTATGGCCACTTTTTTTTTGGAAATCGAAATGTACGACCTTGGACTTGAAATTGAGGATAGTTACGCTCAAAATTTTGAGATGAAACAAAAACAAGGATCAAAGTGCTCCAAGTCTACTTTCTAAACTACTAATTTATTTTGAAAATGGTTGAGATTAAGGGGTTCAACAGAGGGATGTACACAAATTGGTGTTGTTTTTGTTAGAAAAACATAACATAGCAACTCTTGTATGAATTGAGCATGGTGAACTTTGTTGTAGTATTTTAAAATCGCCATGGTCGTAGTTAGCTATTAGCATCTAGTTGGTGCAAAAAAAATCTGATAATTTTTAATGAATATTTTATTTTTACTTTGACTTTCTAAGGGCACTTCCTAAAAAAGCAGACTTCAATGTGCTCCCAATTACAAATTTTTGAAAATAATTGATTTTTTTCTTTTTTTAAAAAATTTGTAGAAATTTGAGTCTAGTTTCTAAAATGTAATTTTATTTGAAATTTTGATGAATGCTAATATATAACAAAAAACACTAAACACCTTTTGGCAAAACGTACATACAAAACAAAGAAATTATACGAAAGGCTTTCACATTGTCGGTGCAAGTGAAAAATTAAGCATCATTGATAGCTAAGAGAGAACCTTCCAAATGATTACCTATAAGCTTTCACTCTTGTCAATATTGAACTAGATGCAATCTTGATGGTGAGTAATTTGACCCTCGATTATGTGAAAAATTGTAGAATTTGGTAAAACACGCCTCTAGCCTTTTGTTGAAATGCCCTCCAAGCCTTTGCTGGTATTCAAGGAAAATAATTTCACTTTTTCTTTGTTTTAACATGAAATAACGCGGTAATGCGGTTATAATCGTGGAGCTAGCTTTTTAAAAAAAAATTCATATGCATGTAAAATTGGTACTCAACTTCATGCACCACCAAGATATTATGTGGTGCAGGAGCACCAAGCAAATGAACATTGCTCTAGGAGGGGTCGGTATGTTAGATCTAGGTGCATGGTGAGTATTTTGTGTTCAATAAGGTCTTATTAGACCATTTACACATATTTGGGGTGGTTTGGAGTCATCTTGAGTCATTTTTTGTCAATATGTCAAAAATTGCAAAATAATGCAAAGTCGTAATGCAAAATTGCCAAATATTGTAAAAGGGAATATGAAGAGTTAAATTGTCAAACTTGTGTTAGGAATCAATTTATTTAGGTGTTTTAGGGTCCATTGGGACTATTTAATGGAATTTTAATTGTTTGGAGGGTCATTGGAGTAAAAAATGCAAAAATTGCATATTTTCTAACAATTGTCATATTGAAAGTGCAAAAGGTGGAACACCAACAGTCATGTTGGTTTAAAAGGTTGTTGATTCAGTTTAGGAGGTTGGATCTAGTTGGAAAGGTGTTAAAAAGGTTTTAGAAACTCGAATGCAAGGTTGATTCATACTTTTGTGAAGGGAAATCAAATAAAGTTCCTTGTTTTTGCCAATTTTCTGTGTTTTTCTAGAAAATTTTCAGTTTCAAGGATTTGTACAGTTCTATATGTTAAGTTCTTGGTTTCTAATGACATAAATTTTGTGGGCAGTAGAGATATCTCCATTTTTTCTGTGGAGTGAAGAAATTTTGTTGATTTTTGTGCATTTGGTGGCACAATTACTATTGGCGGCTGTAACTAGTGTTTTGAGGGTTTAAAAATGCTAAAATAGGCAATCTCATCTATTGTACATGTTGTGGCTCGATGGGATGGCCCAGATAGGTTGGAATAGGTATAAATATGGTGAATAATGAGTTTTGTGCGTAGGGAATGTCTTTTGATTGGTTTGGCATGATGCCCTATGTGGCAAATGGTGCATTTTTTGGGTGAAATTGGGTGGTTTGAGTGAGAAAATGATATAAATCTTGGGGGCAGAAGAGATATCTTGATCTATTGAGTTTTTTCAAGTCTTTTATGAAGTGTTAGAGGTGTTGGTTTGGTTAGATAAGCCCTAGAAGGTTGTTTTTCAATAAACCCTTCTGCTTTGCATGTAAATGGAGGGTTTTGTAGTACAACATCATAGTGGTCATGGAACTGATGAATGAGGGTGGATTTTATTGTTTTGATACACAATTAGTGACTATCAATTGAGTTTGGGTGTTTTTTAGGTGTTTACAAAGTACTTCCTTTGTAAATTTGGGCTTTTTGGTGTCCTAAAAGTAGGGACGGTCTAGTGATTTTCAATATTTCTTCAAAGAAACCTCATGGTATCCATTGAGATGTTGTGTTGGGTTTTGTGGTGAGCCTATATTGATTTTTTTTAGGCCTTGGTATGGCCTTCTCTAAAAGATAACTCCATAGTGTGGTTTTTGAGGGCTACAAGCCTCTTGTTGGGTGTTGAGACAAGTTGAATAAAAAGGTGTTGCAAAGGTTGATTTCTTGTTAAGATCTGATCTATTTGAGTCTTCCAGTGAGTCATCACCACCTTTCTTACATCATTATGACTTGGATTTTGTTATGAATTCCAAATTAATGTATTCATGATGACCATTTGGTTTGAAAATGATGAAGGAGTGCCCTCATGCTAGCTGCCACAACATCCTCTATGCATGACTATCATCATTTTTTATTGATACTCAATGACATGACTATATTTAGATGTATTATACTGTCCTTAGATACTCATGAGTCTAAGATTACATTCTTCGTGCATTGGATGATGACTGTTACTTGTTTGTTGCTCATTTCTGACCTGCAACTCTGTCTCATGGATATGCTTCTTTTAGATCCATCAACAACTTATTGTCCTTTATAACTGGGACTTAGGGCTTTATGACTGAGAATGAAAATGTTGGTGTCATTGTTTTCTTGCATTGTCTTTCTAATAATGGCATTTCAATAAGTAATGTTGTCCTCTTGATTGCTACTGTCACTTGCTCATTCTTTTCACTATCATTTCTCTGCCCTACTGTCATGAAACCATCCTTGTGATCTGCACTTTGAGGGTTTTGCACTCATCTTGCAATCACAACATTCATGAAATGATATTCCTCTATCTCAATCATGCTACTAATGAACTCTATGCTTTGAATGAGGGTATTTTTTTAAAAGTGTTTGCGTACATACACACTTTTGGTCATCCATGGGCATTAGTCTAATTTATTTCTTCTTTTTCATGCATATGTTTTAAAAGTGTTTACGTACATACAATTAAAATCCTTAGTTAGTGTTGTTAAGAACTTAATACAACTTGACTTGGAAAATTGTTTGGAATTTTTAGCATAATCTAATATTCTATCATTTGTATTCATTTTGTGCATTTTCCCCAAAAGATAATAAATTTTGTATATTCTAATGTCAAACTATTTTGAAGTCAATGAAACTTGCAAATAAGTTGACTTTTGTTCTGTGATAGGGTATGAGTTAGCTTGAATTAGAAGATGAAGTGGAAGATGATTTAAAACATGCCACTGGAGAATTTATCAAAGATGGTGATAGTACAAATAAGTTGAATCTGGTTTTACAACTTAAAGGCTTCAGTGATCCTGTATATGCAAAAGCATATATTACAATTCATCGGTATGATATTGTCCTGGATGTTACATTAATCAACCACACAAAGGAAACACTTCAGAACCTTTGTTTAGAATTAATGGATACTATGGGTGATCTCAAATTGGTTGAACGACCGCAAAATTATACTCTAGCTCCAGAGTCAAGCAAGTAGATAAAAGCAAACATAAAAGTGTCTTCAACCGAAACTGGTGTTATATTCAGTAACATTGTTTAGGAGACTACAAGTGTACTGGACCACAATGTTGTTGTTTTGAATGACATACACATTGACATTATGGACTACATCTCCCAAGCCACTTGCCCTGATGTTGCTTCTAGGAATATGTGGGCTAAGTTTGAGTGGGAAAACAAGGTAAATCAAATTATTCTCTTGGGTGGGAAAATAAATTTAAAGTTGGTAGTAATTTTCTTTCAAATTTATATTGTACCAAATTTAAACAATAGATTAATCGAAATAATGACATATATACTCCCAATGAGTATTGAGCTTGAACTTTTTCTATTAGGTGGTTGTGAACATAGTTATTCATGATGAGAAGGAGTTCCTAAACCATATTGTGTGATCAACAAATATGAAGTGCCTCACACCCCTGTAAGTATTTCAATTTTTTTAACTTCTTTCATATTTTTAGAGTAATTTGGCTTGGTTTGCATTGCATTAAATATTGTTGAATGGTTCATTTACCACTGGAGAAACACAATGTTACAGACAAGACTGTAATTAACCATTATTTTTTATATAGATCTGCACTGGACGGAGACTGTGGATTTTTGGCTGCAAATCTGTATGCAAAGAGTGTATTTGGTGAGGATGCTCTTGTGAATGTTAGTGTTGAGAAACAATCTGATGGAAAGCTGAGTGGTTATATCAAGATAAGAAGTAAAACCCAGGGCATTGCATTGAGTTTGGGTGATAAGATCACACTCAAACAAAAGGGCTAAGTATGTGTTGATTGGTGGCTGCTCGACTTTTGCTTCTAGGTTTTTGTAAGAAGTTTTTCCACATTGGTATCTTTATCTTCTTACAATTTTTGGTAATTAACAGTTAGAATTCTGACTGCTCAAATTGGATGAGTGGTCATTGAAGCCCATTGGTTGATCTTTTAGAACTAGAAGAAAATTCTTTATGGTTGGGATGAGAATTATGTTTTTGCAACTTGTTTTATCTGTTCACTAATTTTTTTTCAACAGGTATGCTTTTGGGCCTTGGAAAAGATGGGTATGGTCTTGTGCAATGTGGTCATGCATCAATCCTATATTCACCTTGTTTCTTTCTTCCTTTAGGGTTTTCCAAGCATGGGTGCCGGGGCTGGAGCTGAAGGTGGAGAATTGGACTTTCTTTGTAATAACCAATAGGTGTAATATGCTAGTACAGTTTTGCATTGAACACTTAACAGAGCAAATTTTGTTTCTCTTCACAGCTTGAATGTTTAGTTAATTGAGAATGAAATTGTTTGAGATTTTGTTTCTAAGAAGTATTAAATGCTTGCGGGATTTCCAACATTGGTTTTTGTCTCAATTTTGTTATTGATTATATCTTGCATCATTCAGTTTCAAGCCCTTCGCACAATGGTTCAAGCCAATCCCCAAATTTTATAGGTTTGTTGAATCTATCATGTCATGTTTGAGTTCCACATGTGCTTTATCTACATATTCTGTTTATCTTTCAAGAGGATTGCTTCACAACACTCCTATGAGTAAGTTTTGAATATTTTATTGTTTTTATAAGTTCTGTAGAGAATGAAATATTACTTTTAGGTGAATTGTAACAAACACCCACCATCATTGCAATGCACCATCGATCATAGAACTTTATGTTTAGAAGTTAGAATCCATGTTGAAAAGGTTTCCATTCCATCATCATGTTTTGATATCTGAACCTATGCTTGTTTGAGTGTCGTCTACATTAATAAAATAATAAAAAGCATTAATTTGGGGTGCAAGTCTAACAGTTGAACTTGGGTTATTATGATGTCAATTTCTTTTCCTTGCTGCTAGGTGATGGCCAGCTGGACTAGGATGGATTCTATTTTTTCTGATATTCCTTTGGTTTAAGTTCAGGATGACTGTCTTTTCTATATTCATTTTCTAGAGCTATATTTTGATATGGGGGAGAAGTCATGTGCCCTACACGTATATCTCAAGAGTCAGAAGCATAAAAGGAAATCAATTATAGACTTCAAGTTTGCACAATTCATAATGTAAAAGTGATTTGTTGGAAATTGTGATTTTCCACAATTTCTAGATGAGCACATTGCATGTTAGCTTCAGGATATTCAAGATTTCTAATTAGAATGTTTTTTATTTATTCTAGATAAATTTTAATTTTTAACACTCTCCCAGTATCATTGCAAAGCCACTGGATATACATTGCCAAAATTAGTGCACATTTTATACTTATAGGTCATGCCTTAGAGGTTTATATTCCACCCATTGTGCCAGGGATTTGCACCTAAGCTTGTATAGGTTTTTCCAGCATTAACACAACCACGTTTGTATGGACAATGTGCTCAACAGGCCGGGTATGAGTCATCATTGTGGCAGTTACACCTTACCTCTAGATCATGTCCCACATAGCTGAAATGAGGTTAATATTTAAAGATATTCCTTTCTTAACTTCAGAAAGGCTCCCTTTTTGCTGGGTAGACAGAGGGCTCATTCATCCTTATACCATGTTAGCAACATAAATTTATAACTTGGACACAATATGCATGAGATACAGAAGTGAGACTATTGATATTTTACTATTCTTATAGCCTCTGCAAATTGGTACACACTCCCTTTAAGAGAATAGCTACACAACCAGACTCTTTACTAAGATTCCATGATGAGCATGGCATAGCTTTTGAGCTCTGAGCTTGACTCAATTCTCAAAATAGAAATTGAAGACCAGCTCAAAATCAAACTAAGGACTGAAAAGGACTTTGGGAATCCTAAATTTCAAAACTGAAATATCCCATAGATTATTCAAATGTCTTATTGGGGTCTTTAGATAAAAGTATCTGGATATGCTTTTTCTATGTAGAGGGATTCTTTATTGTTTCTTTCATCATTTCATGTGATTTTTTTTTGGATTTGCTTTAGGTTTTGAATGTTGCAAATTAAGTATAAGGTTTTGAAGGTAGAAAGTAAGTTTATCAAGGTCAATCATATTTTATCAATTGTATCATAGGAGCTATGTAAGAACTGCCTGAATTTGTTTCTTTCTTTGAAATCAGATAAATTTATTGTTAAACCATATCATATGTTTCAAAGTGCTTCACCATCCTAGTCAAATTATCTATCATGGCATATGATTTATCTACTTAAGATTCATTTTTGATACAATTCTATATATGCATGCCTAGAATGGGATTTATTGTGAGCTTTGCATAGTTTAAGATCTCTAATTTTCTTAGTACTACTTGATTAAATTATAGTAACAATGATGAGGGAATTCCCTAATAGAAAATATAAGGCACGATTTACTACAAATGTGCCCAAATGAAAATCTAGTACAAAGTTTTATTATGTGTTAATACAGTGCTATGTTGGGTCAAATTGTCTCTCACGACATATGGTTTTCCTTTCATGGAATATCTTTTTAAGTAAATTTGAGAAGATAACATTTATGGGTGTGATTGTAGGAACAAATATGTAGCATGCTTCAAGAAATTCAACAAAATGGAGCATTTGGTAGAACACATGAGATTGACCTGTCATTCTAGACATGAACCCATATGTGGCATTTGTAGAAAGCATTACAAGTTCTTTGATTCACTAAGGGAACATCTTGTTGGTATGTTTGACTGCATTAATAACCTTCAGCTTTCTATTTTCAAATTTCTTTTCCTAGTGACTCAAACCCTTTTTTCTGTGTTGGAATAAAAAAAATAGAGGGATGAAATTCAAGGGACTAAAAACAGTCACAAGGAGGGTGGAACATCCTTTACTTAGCCTAAGTCTTTTTTTTATAGAAATTGTGACAAAGTGAATTTGAGGGTTTCTCCCTCTCCTTAGAGCTATGGAAAAGAGAAGGAAACTATAGACCTAACTAGTCACCCTATAAACAATAGTTGGATTTACTTCTACATGCTAGGAGTACACTTGTTGTTGATGATGAAAAGGAAGTTGGCCTCCCAATTATCTTCTCTCTCTCAAAAAAAAAGAAAATCCCAAGGGGCATTGAATTTCCTCCAAATAGCTCATCATTTGTGAATTTAGATTTAGAGTAAGGTAGTTGTGGGCTATTTAGAATTAAACTAATCATCCTTTTGTTGACCTATTGGAGGGTGTTATTCAGAGACATGGTTAGAGATGTTTCTAATTCTAGGGAATCATCTTCAATTAATTTTTATGAAATAAGAATTTGGTATTTGACCTATTTTTTCCTGTGGTCTGGCACTACTTACAATAATCATAGAACTTGCAGTATGCAAAGAAAGTTTGGTTGAGCTGTGGCAAGCCCTTATAGCCTGCAAGTCAAGACCTACTTATGTCTCAAATTTAGGCCTTTCTAGTGGTGGTATTTGCATTTCTTTTCAAATTAGTTTGTTATTATTGTAGCATAATTATACACAATATGCTTTAATCTTATCAACCCAAATCTACAAAACTTGATCAATTATTGGTGAAGCACATTTACCACTTGATATTTTTGTGGCTTACTACTTAACAATGATTAGGGCCACTTTTTTGTTGCACCCTTCTTCAGTTAATCAATGTTCTATTGACACATGAGATTGATCTGTCATTTTGGACATGACCTCATATTTCAAAATTCCTCTATTATTTATGCTTTGATGGATGTTCATACCCTATTCCAAAGCCCCCATTTTGGCACAGGCAAGAAAGATGCTAGCAAAGGTTGTGGAATTTGGCTTTATACCTTTCTATTATATTCTTTCATTTACTTGTTATAGGAGGTTATATTTCATTTAAGTGATTTGATCTTGTTTGTTTGATGATTGGATAATGGTCCCATAATCTTGGTAGACCTGATCCCCTGTGTTGATTTCCATCCTTATGAACTATCCTCCACAACTAAACTGAAAATGAACTAGGAAGCTTGGATGACTTGTGTTCAATGATCTTGTGTCTGAGTTCAATGCAATGAAGAAAGCCAATGAAATTTTTGTGTTATGTGATGCTGAGGTGGCTCTCATTGTTTTCTCCAGCAGAGGAAAGTTGTATGAGATGTCCAGTGAGAACAGGTATGTTTCATGCTATCTTACCCATTTTTTAATAAGAACAAAATATAACACTGCTTTATTGTGGTGTGTGCTCTGCATAATTATGAAAAATAAATTATTCCAAATATCTTGATCTTTAACCATACAAATCAAAATGGTGTTCTTACATATTAAGTTTCCAAGTTTGATATTGTTAAAATGTGTCTCTAACACTAGAATGCAGTCCTGCACTAGCTATAATGTATTAGTTGAAAGCTCAATGAAAGATTCTTTTAATCTTAGAGTTTATAAAAAATGTATTAGTTCATAGCACATTTTCAGAGTATTATAAAATTTACTTATATATTAGATAGATGGATTTTAAGACAAACCATTTGAATAAGTGGGGAGCACTCAAAAAATAGAGTAATTTATCCATCATTGTGTAATTTATCCATCAATGACATCTCTTTGAGGCATTCCATCAAATATTTCACGTGCCTTGTGTATGTTTCCACATTTTGCAACATGTCTAACAACACATTTCCAACCATAATAACTGACAAAAATCCACCATCTACTATGCTCTGATGGATGTTCATACCCTGCTCCAAAGCTCCCATTTTGGCACAGGCAGGGAGGATGTTGGCATAGGTTGTGGAATTTGGCTTCATGCCTGCTAATTGCATTTGCTTGAAATTTTCTAAAGCCTTTTCAACAAATCCATTTTGTGCATATCCCACAATCATTGTATTCCATGAGATGACATCTCTTTCAAGAATTTTGTAATTTATCCATCATTACGTAATTTATCCATCAATGACATCTCTTTGAGGCATTCCATCAAAGAGTTCACGTGCCTTGTATATGTTTCCATAGTTTGCATACATGTCTAACAGAGCATTTCCAACCATAATATCTGACAAAAATCCCCCATCTATTATGCTTTGATGGATGTTCATACCCTTCTCCAAAGCTCCCATTTTGGCACATGCAAGGAGGATGCTGGCATAGGTTGTGGAATTTGGCTTCATGCCTGCTAATTGCATTTGCTTGAAAGTTTCTAAAGCCTTTTCAGCAAATCCATTTTGTGCATATCCCGTAATCATCGTATTCCAATAGATGGCATCTCTGACACCCTTCATTGCTCCTGGCTATCTACAAATCATGTGATCATCTCTCTTTGAGCACATCGTGTGATTTGGAGTCTGAATGCACTCCATTTGATTTTCCATCGTGGGGACTCTTGTGTGTCACTAGGAGTCACTTAAAGTCCCACCTATAGCTCAAGAAGTTCCGGCTAAATCATCAAGAGAATCTTTCCCCGGCTGCTTGGGGAGTCAAGTGTCAAAGTCCCATCGGAGAAGCCCAACAACACTCAAACTCTACATCGACAAGAGAGGTATTATCGGTAGGGAAAAGATTGTATCCCTCCTCGATGGAATGGTGAAAACATTGCCACTTTCTTGCCCCTCCCTTGCCCTTCCTGCTCACTCTCGCGTTTGTGGTTTTTATCCTTTGACGTTGGTGTTTTTCCTTAGTCTTTTGATTTGTTGGTTTTTTTTTTTATATATATATATATACACTTGTTTGTTGTTTGTTTTTTATTTTATTTGTGTTGATGTTTAGGCATATGTTTATGTATATAAATTTGTATATGTCTATTTACATTCTTTTGTGCTTATTATGTTTTTGGTCATTTTTATTATTTTTTCACACTCACATACAAATATATATATATATATGTCACATAACTTTTCTTTGCATTTTTTATTTGCCTTGGTTAATTTATTTGTTGATTTTATTCCATTTCCATTTTTAATTTGGTTATATTTTTTTGGTTTTTTATTTCTTCTTTCTTTTATTTTTTACTTAGATTTTATTTGTTTTTTGTTTGTAGGTATTTTTGGTATTTTATGGGTATATTATATCCATATTTTTGTATTTAGGTGTGTTTTTTTTGTTTGTGCCTATAGTTTTAGGTAAGTGTTTCATTTTTTGCTTTTTTAAAAATTATTTTTGTTTAATATTCCTTTGTTTATTATATATTTGGTGGCTTATGTTTAATTCATTGCATTTTTTGTAGGGCTTGTTGTAATATTTTGGGTTTGACTTTGTATGTGTTTGATTTGTTGCTTTTAGTTATTTATTTTTATTTTAGTCCTCAAACTGTGTGTATCCTCTCCTTACCCCTCTTCCTTTTTAGCCTTTCTTAGTCTACATTTTTACCATTTTTCTCTTCTTGCTCTCTAATCCTGATGATGGATCATAGAGTGTGATCCAAAATGTTGATAAAAAAAAATATACACAATCGAATCCAAAAAATACACAACACTATAATATGGATTGTGGTAACTTGATATCATTAATAAGAAATGAAGATCAGAAAGAGTTATTTGAAGTCCCCCCAATAAAGTAAAATCTCCCCAATAAAGTAAAGTCCCCCAAATAGAATAATATGTAATAATATTTTGAGGGAGTATAATATTTCTTATAGGGATGTATTGTCTATGCATTGAAGGATATTCATATCTTGTTTTAAAGCTCCCAATTTGACATAGGTAGGGAGGATGTTGGCAATGGTTGTGGAATTTGGCTTTACACCTATGAATTATATTTGCTTGAAATTTTTTAAAGCCTTTCCACCAAATTCATTTTGTGCATATCTATTGTAGATGTCCTTAAGCTACATGACAAAGGTGTATATACAATTTGAGATCAATTGATACGCTGAGACATGTAATGTTGATTTGATTTACATTTTACTTAAGATATAATTTCGTTGCATTGTTGAATTTCATAGTTCAATAATTGGGATTCTCAATGATCTTGTATACCCAAAGTGTATGTGATAGAAATAAACTAGGTAATCATGTTGATTAGTTTGACAATTTGAATGATCTTTAGTTCATAAGTACATAGTGATAAGTTTTAACAAATAATATAATTCCATGTTGCATTTATCACAAAAATAAAGGCCTCTATTGATTGCAGTAGAGGATGTAGAGAGTGAAGCATTGGCTACTTTGATCTTTGAAACTGGTGATTTTTTTACTAAATTGATAATGTTTGAAGTTTCTTTTTCTTTCTTAGATGTTGAGTCTAATTAGTAAGTTTAATGTTGTGTTGCAACTTGCAGGTGAGTATGTTGATATGATAAAGGCTAGCATTGTCAATCCTCTAAAAGATCACAATTGCATTAGTTGATATAGAAAGGTAAAACTATTTATCTTTATTATAATTAGTAGAACTTACAACTACAATATCTGATAAAAATCTACTTCCAAATATTCTTTTGATGGATGTTATATCTAATTTTGATACATTCACTATATCTAACACCTAAGTTTAGAGTGCCATAGTTGGAAAAGGAAAAGAAAAATGTTTGAATTTTATCCTTTGTATTATTTGTCTTTTCTAAGTTTTTGATGTGCAAATTTCAAAACCTTATTTTCAGGCTGCAGCTCGAAGTTGGAGAAGTGAAAGGTGAATACCAGTGAGGAAGAGTTTAGAGGAGTTGAAACCAATAGTGGTGGGATTAAAGTTGTGGATTTGCAAGGGGATTAAATGGGTCAAGCCCCTATAGGAGGTCACTTACCTTCCAAAAGGACTGCAGTTAAGGAAGGGGAAAACAATATGAGTATATGAAAATATGAGTATTATTTTTATATAGTGTCTGTAAGTTGTACAGTGTCATTGAGACATTAAATGTAACCAATGAGATTTTGATTGCCAATGAGGCTTAATGAAGTAAATTTTTAGAGTGTTTTTTTCTCCACTCATAAATATTGTGTTGTGGCTCCTCTTGATTTGTAATTTGTTTGTGTTTTTGTCTGTGTTCAAACATTTTAGTCTTCATTTCATGGTGTTTTTTAACATTTGAATATCTATGATACTTGAGGTTTATATGCATAAATTTGTGAGGATTAATTAAGTTATATTTGATTTGTAATGACTAAAGTAATGACTAAATTAATGACTAAATTAATGATTAAATATATGACTAAATATATGACTAAATTAATGACTAAATATATAACTAAAGTAATGATTAAATATACGACTAAATAAATGACTACCATGACTAAATATAAGACTAAACAAATCACTACCATGACTAAATAAAATGACTAATTA
>VDFB02196486.1:0-27918 GCA_007258455.2 Sequoia sempervirens | reverse complement strand
GGTTGCATCACTTCAGTTGTACATCATATTTGGAAGTCTTTATTTGTTGTTGAAGGTCATTTGTCTTTGTTTTTTGTGGAGAAATTTCATTATGGGGCTTGCATATTTCTCTCCTTCTTTGGTTATGTTGCACAACTTGGGTAACTATAAGCAATGGCGAGATGAGATCTGTCACCATCTTCAATCACTTGATTTGTTGCCACATCTTTTTGGTATAGTTCCTCATCCGAGTGAAGGTATTCATGAGTTTACTTGGAGTAGCAGATACACTGTTTTGGAGACCCTTTCTATGCAAGTTGATTGTGATGTTTTGCGATCTATTGATTATTGTGATTGTCCTCACATCCTTTAGATTAAGCTTTGGGAGATATATGGAGATTCAGATACTCCACTATTCCCCAATGATCATGATTCTGAATGTCATTCTTCTAATCAATTTTCCCATGATGATATTGTTGTGCAGGAGGTTGATTTCCTTGATTTTTCTGAAGAGGTTGACAAGGCACCTTTTAGTGCTTCTTCTTCATCAGAGATAGTTGGTATCCCTTCACATTCAATGATTCCTTGTCTAGATTCATTGGTTAAGGCTTCCACCATCGTCATCCATCAGGACACATTCAATTTTTCTGACTTGGCATCACAGGATGGCTTTGTTTCAGGCATCATTGACTTAGCTACTTCTACAGGTTTGGAGAACATTCTTGAGGGGGTATCACTCCTCTCTTCAGAGATTTCACATTTGAGACTTCTTCCCTGTCCTTCCATTCTGGACTTGAGGTTTCTTCAACATCTACCATTGGATTTGCTTCTGACTTCTTTCAGTGGTTTTGAGGACACTTCATTCAGGGGGGGCTATCAAGTCTCCATCACATTCAGCATATCACCATCTTTGGCTATTGTTCAACATCATTTTCTGCATCGTCCTGGTTTGTCACCCTCTTCATTGATTGTGGCATCATCATCAAGAAAGGAGACATTTGAGCAGAGTTCAGAGACATCATCGACATCCATCTTCATCCTTCCTTCCTTCAATTCCTATCCGGAATGGGAAGCATCTCTGCACATGCATTTGGTTTTGTTTCTTCCGAAAGGGAGACAAGTTGTTTGTCGACATTGGATCTTGTTTTGTCTTCAGACACTTACCTTTCTTGCAGGTGATCTCATCTTCTGGGGGGGCTATTTTGTCTCTCTCTTTCCTCCCTATGGGGGGGCTTTTGATTGTATTGTATCCATGTGATGGATGGTGTCCTTGGGGGGTATTTGGGAGTCCTCCATCCTTCCCATCCTATCTCACATTTCTGCATTTTCATCTCCTTTTTGGAGAGGGGTTTTGTTCCTATTGGGTTTTCCCCTTTTCTCCGGTTGTGGGAGATTTTCTACATCCTTCATGTACATGGGTACCTAACATGGCCTCGTAGCCGGGACCCATCATCATCTTGCATAATCATTGCATTTTCCTCCCTAAGTTGCACTTATGGGGGGGTGTTGGTGTAATTAATTAATTAATTAATACACTAACATAAGTTAACTTAGGTCCTAAATCATTTAGTCCTAGGTTGCAATCATTTAATAAATGGGATAATATTCCCTTCCTAGTTTGTGGGATAAGATTCCTTCTAGAACTTATCTCATCATTTAATGATCATCTAGATAGGGTTCACATGTTGTCACATGTTGTTAGATTATGACACTTGGCAACATCTCATGCATATTAGGGTTTACCTCTTGCCTATATAATCAGGCATCTTGTTCATTTGTAAAATATCAATAAGATATCCAATATCAATATAGAATCATTATTGTGCATGCCTAGTTGCAACACTTTCTAGGTGGTTGATTATCTTTCCTGGCTTAAAGGTCCTCCATCGAAGTCTGCAGCTTCAAGGACTGTGCATCCATAATCTCAACATGATTCACCTAGCTTGGCGAATGAGTCCCACTCAACATTAAAATTAGATTTTTCAGTGTTTCAGACCTCCTTCCAGCCATCTAGATTTCCAGGTGCACATATTCCTTTCTGTAGTTTTCTGTGTTGTTTCATTTGCATTTCTAGGTCATTTAGTGAAGGTTTGCATTGAATTAGGGTTTAGTGTTACAACTTGCATTTCATTTATCTTTCCAAGTTTTTACTTGGTGGTGAACCCCTTATTAGTTTCTATTCAACCCTTAAAACAACCCTCTTGCAAGATCTATTTCTCCTTTGCATTGAGATCTCAAGGTTTTGTTCTTGAGTGAAAGTTAGTAAGATTGTCATTCTAGGTCCAAAACCCTAGAAGAAGCAAATAATTTTCCACCTTTTAGTTGTAATTTTATGTATCACAGTTACTATCTTAGATGTATTTCCATTATTTGATAGAGTAACATATTCTGAGTATCATAGGATCTTATTTGCTAATGAGGAGACCAAATCTTCCTTCCACTATAGAGTAGAATTGGCATAGTAGATAATACCACTTAAAGTGGTAAATATTCTCATTCTCTTTAATGGAACATAGGGCCTTATGGATCCCATTTGAAATGAAGGTTGCATAGTCATATGGTTTATTCACATCCCAACTCTAGATATCCACTACCTCTAGGCTTGAAAATGGGCAACCACTTCACCCTATATTTATCCCTTAATATCTGGTATTCTCTGGTTAATGCTCCTAGGTTAATTGGGAGATGAGCATTTATGTCAAGATTGAAGTCCTCACACATATAATTTCTACCAAGGGTTTCTAGAGAAATATATTTCCCACTGAATATAGCCCCTTTTTCTAGATTATAAGCCCTAGCCACAACTTTGATTAATTCAAAATTGATGAAATTTTTTGGGCAACTAGTCTTCCAACTCCCAATCTCCAAATTTTACAAATTGATGTGTCAGGTCCAAAAATTTTCTAAAACAATACTTGAATAGGGTATAGCAATGAATAGGAATTATGGCATCTCTGCAATAATCATTTTTATCAATTACCCAATCAACTAATATCCTAGAATCTTGATTAATTCTTGGTCTCTTTGATGATCCTAACAACTGAGTCGTTACTTCCGCACCCAAAGCCCGCTTAACCCCTCTTGATTTTTTGACCATGGTTTCTAGGATTAGGGCTTTTGATTGCAAAATTAGGACCTCAAGTTTTTTTACAATTCTTTAAATTTTAGACTCAATTCAAATTGTCTCAGGATTAATTATTCTTCAATCCTTAAAATCCCTCCTTATCAGAACAAAACCAACCCTTTCTAGATGTAGTAAAATCCACAGGAAAGATAAAACCACTTACTTTTTTGCCACAACTATAGACCTCAGAGAAGTTAGAAAACCCTTGCTAAGCTAGAAATTATCACAACCTTCACTATAAGGATCTTTTCACAATCTAAAAAGCAAATGCATACGTACTTATGCAAAAAAATAGACTTGAAATGGTAGGTAAGGGCCAAATCCTCCATCAATGTTCACATGTATGAAGGCACACCTTGTAAGTAGACATTCTATTTTGAATTTTCACTTAAAGTGGTAGGTAAAGGAAAAATCCCCCATTAGAGAGAGAGGGTGATATAGAGAGATAGGGAGGGATAGGGAGAGATAGAGAAAGAGATAGAGAGATATGGAGAGACATAGGAAGATATAGATAGCAAAAGATATATATGGTAAGAGATAGAGATATGAGTGAGAGGGAGATAGAAAGAGAAATAGAGATATAGAGTAGGAGAGATGGAGGGAGAGAGGGAGAGAGAAAGATTTGTAATAAGTAATTTTCAAAAATTAAAAAATAGATATCAAATATTGTTAGAGTAAATACATTATACATTTTTTTAAACTACTATTAATATATTTTTTTGATTAGTAAAAGTGGCTATCTAGGCCCAGACCCTTTTTAAATTGGAGCAGAAAATTTAGCCTAAAACATTCCAGATGAGATCACAAGGGGGGGACCTCATCCCTACAAATTCAAACCAAACACTAGTACATCAACAACAATAAATGACTAAAAAAACTACTTATAAATGACTACAATTGGTCACGTGACCACTAGTAGTTTATTGTCAGTCATATATAATGCGACCATATTGATGTCTAAACCATTTTTAGTCATAATTTATAGGTTGTTTTGATTGATCGATTTGGTAGTATATTTGGTTGTTGATTTAGTCATTTATTGTTGTGATCTAGTCACTTATTTAGTCACTTTTTTTCCACTGATATATTTAGTTGTTGATTGTTGTAATCTAGTCACTTATTTAGTCATTTTTTATTCACTGATATATTTAACTGGTCACTTATTTAGTTGTTGATTTAGTCATTGATTGTTGTAATTTGGTCACTTATTTAGTCATTTTTTTATTTAATGATATATTTAGTAATTGATTGAACTATTAACTAGTCACTTATTTAGTCATTTTTCTTCACTATTCACTGATTTTTATCAATTGGTAGTATATTTAATCAATTTAATTATTAATTGATCTCAATTAGTAGTATAGTTAGTCATTTTAATTGACTGATATTTGAAGATTTAAACATAAAACACATAAATGCACATCAATCATCAATTGCACACAATAAGACAACCATTGAGAAGAAAAAATTAGTGAACTTTATTAATAAAAGAAAGGTGTTCTAATTACAACTTAGAAATAGAGTATTATAATTGTTATTTTCAGTCACAAGACAAAATCCGAGTTACAATAAATTGCAAGAAATAAACTTCTCCAAAAACAAATTTCAACGATGGAAACTCATGCGTGAAGCTCTTCAATGCGAGAACATGTCCCTTTCATCTCTTAAAACTTCTACAATGTGGGAAATCTTCTTGGAGCAAGTTGTAACGTGTAGAATCCAAGAAGGAGAGTGTTGATTGTATCCCATATATGAAGCTCTATCCTTTAATGTAGTCAACAATAACCCAGCTAGAATCTTTCCTGCTTTATATGCAATGTGCCATCTGATATGAGCAACAGGGTGCTTCCTTTTCTGCCATGAATGAATTTGTGCCTCAATACAACCAACAAAATTACTTTTAGTCTCAATTCAGAAAGAATAAAAGTGCATTATATATTGCAAATTTACAAAAGTCCAAAAACAACAAAAATATACATCAATTAAAAAACTGTAGCCTTGTCAACAAATGCCTTAAACAGAGTGTTCAACATAGGCTTGAAATATGCATATTGAACCCTTGATTTCACAACCTTGTTCAAATTTTAAGAGAGGTAATATGCTTAGATTATAGAATGAAGTTGACATTATAAAATGAAGGCTATCAACACTAACCAGACTGGAACAACATTATCAACAAAAAATTCCTAGAAACCAAGCCCAAGAATGCCACCAGACTTAAGTAGACAACAAAAATGTCAACCCTGGTTCATGTTTTGTTTGAGTAAAGACCTGCACCATAGAAGAATCCATTTATACATAAATTCCAAATTAGGTTGATGAGAAAAGATCTTTGATATCCAACTAGGAAGCCTTAACATCCAAAAATTACTAACTTGATGTTTCACAAGTTTCCCAACTGTGATATCATCTTTACATAAGAAATCGGATATTGATCCACTACCATATTGAATCTCATAGGATTCTCCTTCACAAACAAAAAATGATATATATTATTTTTTTACCAACTTCCTTAATATCCCAATGTAAGCAGACTAAACTAAGTGAGGTTGATGGTTCGAAGTAGAGTACCATCTTCTTGGTATGTGCTTGAATTTGATGACTTATATCTTGAATGAAAATAGCAAGCTAGTTGCACTGTAAAATCATTGTTACACAAATAACCACAAAATCATGTTTAATTAAAATAATCCTTCTAGATATTTCAATTAATTTCTAAGAGAGCTAATTTCACTATCCAAACAACCATCAATCTATTTACTATATATAATTTTCCAAAATTTAGAATTTGAATGTAATGAAACTAACCATAATTACCAAATATTTGACACCAAAATGTAGTACAAAATGAATTGTTTGACATAATGCCTCAAAGAGATGTCATCTTATGGAATGAAATGATATGATTGTAGAATGTGCACAAAATGGATTTTGCAAGGAAGCTCTCAAAATATTTGAATTAATAAAGCACTCTAGAACACCGACATTGTAAGCTTTGCTTGTGTTCTAGATGCATGCAATCATGCAAGTTTAGTGAATGATGGTTGCACATACTTCACACGTCAGTAACCCTTATTTTATTACATATATAGTTGATCATTAGGTGTGCATGGTTGACCTTCATGCCTATGTCGGCTATCTTGAGGACACCCTAAACATTATTACTGAGATGCCATTTAAACCTTTGGTTCTTGTGGACCATCTATCAATATAGGCTAAGTATTCCAGCAACAAGTGCTATTTTTTAGTTGGATCCTAAAAATGTTGCAACTTATGTTCTTCTCTAAAACATCTATGTAGAAGTGGGCAGGTGTGGTGAGGTTCAAATACTAAGGAGATTGATGAAAGATAGAGGAATTAAAAAGATACCTACATGTAGTTGGATTGAAGGGCATAAAATGGTACATGCTTTTTTGTGTAGGAGATAGATCACATCCATAAACATGGTAGATCTATGCAAAAAGAAAAAAGAATCATTTATCTACCACCATAGTGAAAAGTTAGCAATTGCACTTGGTTTGTTAAACATGACCCCTAGTACAACTATTAGAGTTGTTAAGAACCTTGGAGTATGTTCTAATTTTCACATTGCATCTAAATTCATCTCCAAGATTGTTGCAAGAGAAATTATTCTGAGAGATGTGAACCATTTCCATCATTTTAAATAGGAACAATGTTCTTTTGGAAAATATTGGTGATGCTAAATGAAACAATCTGAAAAATAGGCATACACTATAATAATGTGCACTACATAAGATATCCAATAATAATGAAGGGACATCCATCAAAGCATAACAACAAGGATTTTTTTGTCGTATGTTGTAGTTACAAGTGCCTTGCAAGGCATACATGAAAATGTGGAAGCAATATACACAAGGAAAGCAAATTGTTTCAAAAAAATGCCTCAAAAAAATGCGATATTTCTTTTTATAGTTTAACCGTGATACCACACCATTTTGACATGATCCTTGTGGTGATGTGGGATGTTACTGCTACATCACACTGTTATTGCTCAGTCTTCATGATAATGCAGGATGTTACCGCTACACCGCACCATTATTACTTGGCCTTCGCAGTAATGCAGGATGTTACCGCTACTCCACTCCGTGTCTTCTTGGATCTTACAGGGATACATGAAAAGTATTTGAGTTACCACCATACCCTCACATTTATTGTTCAACCTTCGTAGTAATGCGAGATGTTACCGCTACACCACATCATGCCTTCTTGGCTCTTGTGTTATGGTAGTATTATGAAACTTGTCATGACCATCTACTACCTTGACACAACAATCTTATGAAAGTTTTCAATATTTATGGGCACCTTTTAAATTACATTTAGATCTATAAGGAAACTATCTTATAGGGATGACAATCCCAAGAAACATGGCAATGGTTACACCAATAAATAGTTAACTAGAAACCATGATTTTTCAATACATAATGGAGAATATACAGAAAGTTAAGTTAGTGAGAAAACATCCTTGGAGAATTTTCATCAAAAGCATGACAATCTAAGAGTTCATAGTAGAAAATCATATACCCTCAAAGACCTAACAGTCATAATAGACCTAGTGATAGCTTTCAGAGTCATAAGAATAAATTCATAAGAGAATAGATGCAAGAGCATGAAAAGAAACTGAGATGGAAGGGCAGTTGGTAGAGTTGAAGAGTCAGACCTGTAGTGAGAAGGTAGGGAGAACAAAGTAATTTATAGTCAAGAGCATCATGGCAGTTTCTTAGGTGACTATATTTGGGCAAGGAGAGAACTTATTGACAACATTACCATCAAAACAATAAGGATACTCAAAAACCTAGGGCATTTTTCATCACCTTGTAGAGATATCAAACATGCATGAAAATATTTCACAGATACTTAATTCAGCTATATTTTATGATCACAAAAAGTAACAAAAAATTAGATTTACAAGAGATGAAAAGAAGTACATGGAAAGTATATTATGTTGATTTTTTTAAACATAACCATTAACTATCCAATTCAATCTAACAAAATATAAATATACAATGAAATATTATGATTACCAAAATGATAATTTTAACGGTTATCTTAAGGTATACAAAAAAAAATTGTGCAAGTGAAAAGTACTACCTTTAGATTATTCTGAACAAATAACATTTTCACTTGCATCATTTTCAAGGAACAATTTTTTAGATCCGTCCAGCGGTACAAAAATCAAATCAAATTTGCAACGATCTCAAAGATCTAAAGGTTGAAAAATCTACTATTTTTGGATCTATTCTTAGGTGTATCCTACAAAATTCATCATAGAAGGATGGGTCATCACCTCATTTAGACCTAGATGTGGAACTGCCTTTGTTGTTTCCATAGAATCCAAAATAGGCCTAACAAATGCTAGAAGAAATAACCCTATAAACATGCAAAAGGAAAAGCTAAATCAGTAGTAATTTACTAATTTGCATTCAACTTCTTTGTAATCATTTTAAGTACCCAATTCTATTGTACTTTAAAGATTTATAATATGAAGTTCAACTATTCAAATAGCTTAAATAATTTTAAGTTATAAATCTAATAAATAGGCCTTAGCAATTAAAAAAAATCCACTTCTAAAATTTTAAATATCATTACTGTATCTATTTACCATTGATAGAAAGTTGCAAATTGTGAATTGTCCTCTGTCCTATAGGACTAAGAAAAGAAGAACATTGTCAAACAATGATTGAATCATAACAAATAGTCCAAAAAAAATGAAAGTTACTATCAAATGGTGACAAAGATTTGTCCTCTAAGTCACTTGCACATGGTGATTGAGAACACAGTGAGTAAGAAGTAAAAGAGCACTAGATCGTAGCATTGCAAAATGGTCATGAGTTATGCAATTCGTTGTTCTTTTGATCAAAAAGGAGATCAAGATAATAATCAACATATTGATGTGCACAAAGAATGTTCATGGAATGCAAACTTCCTTACAAAGCAATTACCACAATAGAGTTTGAGGTGAACTACACCTACTATTTTATGTTGACATAGATAATGTTCTAACCTGTAGCTAATTGTTGTAGCATAATAGTAGGCTAAATAGTTGTCTATATACCATTGTTTCAAATTTTAAATTTCTATACCTTATTATAGGAGAAAATCACAGGGAGATTCTATACATAAGTCACCATTGTTTCAAATTCAAAATTGTTGGCTCTTTCACATTGTTTGTTTCATTTATTTGATCTGGCTCTTTCACATTGTTTGTTTCATTTATTTGATCTAAGACAACCCGTTGTATAGAAGATGGTCTCAAAATCACAGTAAAATCCTTTATTCCAGGATGACTATTTAGAATCTTTCCCATCATAACAATGAACAAAAGCATCAGTCATTAACCTGAACTTTTCAAGAGTTTCATCAAATTCTACTTTTCCACTCTCTTTTTCATTATGAATTTTATTCCCAATTTCATCCATGAAGAACTTCCTCAGCCTATAGATCTTGTTGTTAGTCATAATTTTAGCAAGTGTTGAGGATAGCTTCGAGTTTTTACCCAAGCAACAATTGACAAAATTTGGCCTTACTATATTTTGATATCCTAGCTGATATCATATTGAAGGTGAATGGACACTACTGGTCACACTCTCTTGACTATAAAGGTCTACCAGGTTTCATTGTCGAAGATTCTTTGAAACAAGCCACACAACCAATGATTGTCCTAAGCCTAGGCCTAAAGTTGATTATCAAGGTTCTTGGAGACCTATGGGGCTCATTCACATCATTACACTGTGGATGCTCTTTTGGAGCCCACTACAAATATGCTAGATGTGTTGCCTAAATCTTCCCAAGTTAAGGAGTCACCCTCCTCGCATTCGGTGGACCCAAAGGTTAATCCATCAATAGGGATTGAACAAAATTCACACAATGATACAAGAGATGCAAATTTAATGGTTGGTGGGCTCTGTGAAAATCAAGTTCACTACAAAAATTTTGAAGCTTTAGAGCAAACATATTCTTTCATATTAGATAATTTTGAAGAATGAAAACCATTTACGACTGAGAATGAGTTACAAACATCTAAGGCAATGTGTAGGAAAATTCATGTAACTCCCAAATCCTCCCCTCCTGCCACAATGAAGAAGGTTGTAATGATGCATGGGAAGCGATGAAGAAAAAAAAAATCTTTCAATAAAGGCAATGCAACTAGCCATATATTGCAGCTACACTACCATACCAAAAAATAGTGTTATTGTCAATAAGCTTAATAAATTATCTTTATGTTCTCAAATCTTAGAAGCCTCAAATTTAATGGCTAATTCGAGAATACGACTTCAAATTCTAGGCTAATTTGAGAGCCAAGTGACAATATCATTTTTTTGTAATTATAGAATACGACTTCAAATTCTAGGCTAATTCGAGAGCCAAGTGATAAGATGGATTTTTGTTGATTTAGTTAGAATCAGATTCAATCATTTCAAGCACTCTCTAGTAGTTGGATTAGAACCAACAATAGATCCTACTATTTTCTTCTACCTAAAAGGGAAATCATTTTTATTGCATTTAACATCACAATAAAAAATTAATTTAAAGTATTTAGAGAAATGGTCGTTGACGATGGGAAACGTGTTCAAGGTAATAGAGAACCCATGTAATGAATTGAACAATCTATATAAATGTTGTTGATATATGTATACAATCATTGAAACTAGAACAAGAGTCGGCTCAAAAAAGTAGCAGACAACATTAACTTGACTTGGAAACTTATGCCTTCTCTTGCCTTATGAAACTGCAATCCTTTGTTGGCATTCTGTAGCCTTGAACATAAGCCAATAACAAGCCACCAAATTTCAGCTCAGTTAGCTTTTGAGCACTTTTACGTCAAATATTTACAGTCCAAATTAATAGGAACAAAAGCTAATTTTTATTCAAAGATATTTTTTTAATCACTATTTAAAACCTACACTTTCATTATAATTCTACGGTAGGAACTAATAACATGCTATAATTCATACCTCACCCTTTCCATAATTTTCTTAGGCATCTTCAACTAATAAGTATAGGCTTCACCAAGAAGGAAATCCTGTTAGGGATCCTTTCCATAATTCATTCTTTCCCTTCCTTAATACTCCAACTAGCCCTCAAACTAGAATTGATGCTTTGAAGGATTGAAAGTGAGTCACACCCTTTTCGAAAAAGTGATTATTGGTGAAAAAAATAGCTCTTAAATTTTTATTTTATTTTTATATTGAGAAAAGAAAATGAATGATTACATAATAAAAGGCAATTAATCAACTGCCAAAACACAATACTAACATACAACCAACCATCACAAAGCATCCAAGGCATGGAAAAAATAAGAACAAGTGTAAGGAGATCAATACAAAACAGTCTCAAATTCTAAATTTTAACATTCGTTGTAGTTGTTTAGAACATACAATATCATTTTATGGAGTTGCAACAATTAAAATTTAATCTTGTCCAGATGCATGTTGATCTTAGTGTATTCTTTGGTCCCCCTGTAGCCGTGAGCATAAAAAAATAGTCTGAAAAATGATATCAAAGTAAAATCTTAGCATTTTTGTTGCTTGGTGAATATAATGGTTCGAAAAAATAGCCAAACATTTACTTTTCCATATGTTAAGAACAATAATCTACCTCAACAAATTAGCCACAATATTGTTTTGAAGGCCTAAGCCCAAAACAACTTTTTTCCAACATAAAGCATGAACAAAAATAACAGGAAGATAATTAAAAACAACATTCCATTTTCTCTTTGTCCATGCATAGTCCCAAAAAATATGTTTCATACTTTCATTATGTTGACAAAGTGGGCATTTATCTAGTTGAACCATCATACATTTCAATTTGTCACCAACAAGTAGCTTGAAATGTAAAACCTTCCAAGCCATAGTTTGAGCATTCACCTTACTCTGACTACTAGATTTGAGCACACAACTTTTTCCAAGTATTTTCAAGGAATCTACATTTCCACTTTTGATTCAATCTAGGATTTAAAGGAAAAGAAGGCAAGAGACTCAAATAAACATTTTTTAATGGAAGGAACCCAAACTGATGCTTAGACAACTACTACCAATTCTTGGAGAAATTACATTGTAAGGGAGTGCAAAGCTTCATAACCAGGCTTGTAGGACAAGAGATTTGATAAACATGACAAACCCCTTAGCCCCATTGTTTAATCCAAATCTATTTTTAACATTATGACAAGTAGCCCATTCCAAAGTATTAAAATCTCGTAAGTCTCCAAACTGTCTAACTCTTTTGTTAAGTAAATAATAAGCATGTCTTTGAAAGGAAACAACCAGAAATTGACATTGGTATTGGACTAATCTATTCCACTAAATAGAAGAAGACCCAAAACTAAACTCTTGCAGACGGTGGGGGGGAGGAGGAAGCATGGCTGAACAATTTCTTATTAAATGCCCTTCTTGTATGTAATAAAAATAGGAATTTGGTTTGTTTAAATATACCAAAGGCGGATAAACCTCAAAACCAAGACCCATATGTTTGATATTTCTTAGGTAACTAATAATTTAAATTCATTTCTACATAGACTCTTAGGTGCACTCTTAGGCTAGAAAACTTGTCTGAGTTGTTCTTACACCAAATAACTCTCGCTAACTGTGAAACTATTTCTTGTAATAATGGTTTGAAAGTAAGATTTAAAAATGAGAGTTCCACCCACATTGGGTAATATGACCTTGAAGGGCCTTCTAGGTGAAAATCTAGAGTCCAAGCTTGTATGTATCAGACTTGACACCAGATAACCCTGGTTCCATAATGGAGAATAGCTTATGCATCTTCAACATGTTTAAATTTGTAGGATAAATAGCCTTTTCCCAAACCCCTCAGGGTTTTAATTTCCCATCCTCTATTTTCCTAGTTTACTTTTGCCCATGTTTGTAAAAATATGTTTAAGAAGGTATTCCTCTAAAAAAAATAGAATGACATATTTATGTTGGCATTTAGTTATATAGTCCATAACATCATCAGGAAGAATAAATTCCAAGATTTTATTTGATTCTCTATCATTTTTGTGCATTGCCAAGTTTGTCTTTTCACCAATGTTCCCATTCTGGTCGCACCCATCCTCAACAACTATTTCTATTTAGATTTTACCGATGCCTTCAATATTTTCACCATTCTTCAGTCCTCGTCCACCATGTTTAGCTTCCACCTTTATTCTCATATTGTTTTGTCCAAGTGGCCACCTCTAAGATTGATTTTTGCTAGGGGTTGTTTGCCACTCGTTGTTCATCGTTCTTTGGTAACTGTTTAGATCGTTAGAAGTAAATAATGGTCACAAGCTTGGACTCTAGATTTTCACCCTCTTAAATTTTTAAAAGTAAATAATGGTGACTATGCATCAATATGCTACATATTGACATATATAAAAGGTATGACATTTGATTTTATCAATTATAGATTTAAAAAGAAAAGAAAAGAAAGTCTTTGAGAATAGTTGAAAAAAAAAAAAACCTGCTCACCAAAAGGAATGACATGACCTTGAATAAGGGGATTTTATTTATCAACTGCAAGTTTTAAAAGAAAAAAATAAATGTGTTTTCTTTACCTGATATGGTTCTAGAATTCAAAATTGTGATTTGTAAGAGTGATTAAGCAAATAAGGATTAGTTAGTTAGCATGATTTATTAATTTTTTATTTCTTCAATAGTTAATTGGTTTGATTTTATTTATTTTCTACAACAATTAATTAGTTTAATTTTTTATTTTCCTTTTATAAAATTTATTAAATTAATTTGTGGATATTTTATTTGAAAATAGATTTTATTTTACTAATTTGGATATTTATGAATAATGGATTATTTTAATGAATTAAATAATAAAAGATCATTTAATTTATTTAATTAATATTAAACAAAATAATTAATGATTTAATTTATAAATTAAATTAGTGATTAGATGAATGATTTTAATATAAGAATCTTTATTATAATTTGAATTTGATCTTACCTAAACTTTGAAAGAGTATCTTTCTATCATCCACCAATTTTTTTAGAAATATATTATTATTATTTATCAATAAAAAATAATATATACGAATAAAAATATGAACTTAAATGAACAGAAACAAACTTTTTATATGAAAACATACCATTTAAAAATTAAGCCATTCTCTTCTTAAAAAAAAGGCATTGGTCAGCAAAATCTACTATTACAATTAAATAATATTCGGTTAACTATAGACTTTTGAGGACTAACTCACATTGTCTTCGGTGTGAAACGAGGAGATGGAAAAGGCTAAAAGAAGTTTGGGAAGAGAGGGTTTGTATCTTTTGTGCAGCTGGGCAAGTGGAAAGTGAAAAGTATTTTATCCTAGACTGTAAAGCTTATAGTGACATCAGAGGAAGCTACATAAGTGGGTTAACAGCGGCAAATTTTCAAGATTTATTCAACATGGAATGGTTGGGCAGAATGGGAGAGCTCATTATCAAACTAAATGGCAGGAGAACAACACTTTACAATGCTAAAATAGTAGGGGTCACTATCTCATGGGCCTTCTTTTGATCTCGTGAACAATAAAAGTCTTCTTTTCTATACCACGCACAAAATGGTCCCCTCCACCTACCTAGGTATGACTGGTTTGAAGAAAAGAAAAGAAAAAATTCCAAAAAAAATGCTCTACGCGGCATTGGACCGATTAGTGAACGATGAGACGTCAACATCCAAGACAAGACAGTGCATTTTAGGTACCCTCTAAACAACTGTTTCATAATGCACACACCTAAGTCCCTATAGCCCTACTCAACACTACACTCTTCTTGCTGGAATTCCGCGGGCAATAAAATCCAAAACCTTGTCCATCTGTAAATACAAAGTGCGGTCCAACTCGTCCATTCCCCAACTCTTGGGGAAATTTCTTGCTACTTTCCGTTCCTTTACCTCACCCTGCCCCTGCCTATATATAAATACCATTTATTTTCCTCACTAATCACCATTCACCAGATCAATACTTCTACACTCTACATTCTTGCCTTCCGTTCCCAATGGACCTTATTCGATGTGTCCTCCTCTTAAGCTTTGCACTCTTATTCTCCCACCTTGTTTCTGCAAATTTCTACAATGACTTCGACATCACATGGGGAAATGATCGTGCTAAGGTACTCGACAATGGCCAACGCTTGCAGCTCACTCTCGATCAGTCCTCAGGTATTTATCTCATTTTCTTACTGCAACTGCGTATATATGATTTTAACAGTATCCTTATCTCTCCTCTGCTGTATTGAAACAGGTTCAGGGTTCCAATCCAAAAATGAATATCTCTTTGGCAAAATAGATATGCAAATCAAGCTGGTGACCGGTAATTCGGCTGGTACTGTAACTGCATACTATGTAAGTCTGTCCCTTCAATTCATTCGAGTCCTGAAATTAGTAGTATTGTTGTGGGAAGTTGAGCATGGTCTAATAAAATGGTGATGCTCTGGCGCAGCTCTCATCACAAGGGAATACGCACGACGAAATAGACTTCGAGTTCCTGGGAAATCTATCTGGAGATCCCTATATTATGCACACTAATGTTTTCTCACAAGGCAAAGGCAACCGCGAGCAGCAATTCTACCTCTGGTTTGACCCCACCGCAGACTTCCACATTTACTCCCTGCTCTGGAATCCCCAACAAATTATGTAAGTTAATATTGTCCCTGCAACTTCAAATCAACTATTGAATGTCCTCTTTGGCCAGGCCTTCTAGTTTTAACATCATCATTGTAGTTATAAAATGTATTTCTGATGTTCTGCAGGTTTTCCGTGGATGGAACTCCGGTGCGAGTGTTCAAGAACAGCGAGGATTTGGGAGTGGCATATCCCAAGAATCAAGCGATGAGAATATATTCGAGCCTGTGGAATGCAGACGATTGGGCAACGAGAGGCGGTGCAGTGAAGATCGACTGGAGCAAATCCCCCTTTGTGGCCTCTTATGGAAATTTCGAAGCAGAGACATGCTCTGCCTCCTCTGATTGCTCTGTGAATTCATGGTACACTGCAGAGGCACTGGAGTCGAGTGAGCAGCAGAAACTTGAATGGGTGCGCAAGAACTACATGATTTATGATTACTGTTCGGACAGTAAAAGGTTTCCACAGGGCTTTCCTGCTGAATGTAATCGCCAGGCATCCAACTGAGTTCAAACACCAACATACGCCAAGTTTCACCAAATTCTTTTATTCTTTCATTTTTTGTAGCGATTTCCAAGCCCAGAAAGCTATATTTGTAAAGATTGGATCCTGATTAATTGAATATATATCTCGATTTGAATTTTTTTATCATTTGAAGAGTTTGAAATTTTTTTCAACTGTGGACTGCTGCGTGAGCTTCGGTACAATCTCTGGTGTTTCATAGGGATGTTGAACTCTTATAAAGTAATAATGAAGACTTGAAAACAAGACAACTCATGAGTTTGAAGGCCCAAATAGAATTTGGACAGCATATGAAGACTTGAAAACAAGACAACCCATGTGTTTCTTCTCTTGTTGAAAAGTACCTTGACCGTGATGTTTATACTCTTCCACTCATGTTTCTTATTGTATGTGATGTAGTCCTAGGACTTTAGATCTCTAATGATATTATTTGCAATGCTAGGCAAATAGTACGTGAGAATTTGCAGATAAATAGATCTTGATTAAACTTTGAGATGATAAATTTAGAATGAAGTTGGTTTCAAATTTATAAATTGAAAGAATATAATTCAAATATAAATTTTAGTTAAATTTCAGTATTATATTTTGTTTTTATTTTGAGATGCATGTGAATTCTAAAGTATTAATGTATATCAAAGTATGTAACACTCACAAACATGCATGCAAAGAAAATATACATACATAAAAGCATATTAAAAGTGGGATCCATACACAAAGTAATGGACCTTTTAGAATGTCATCTTGAAGCTTTATCCTTCATCATGCACTCTTCGTGGGAACATAAAAAATAAATTTAAAAAATATGCAATGAGTAGCTTATGTTGTACAAAAGAAAATTAGGAGCTTGCTTAACCATATAGAAAATAGGAAAAACAAGAAATGAGTAAAGCAAGGGAATTCTACATTTTCAAGAAATAATGATTTGTTTTGGTTTGGTGGCGATGTGATAATGATTTGTAAACTTTTTAAATCTTTACAAAACTATATATTGGTATCTACTCTAAATCTAAGGTAAATTACTTGATCCAATGAGGATCATCATGATAGTCAAGTGACATTTGACTCACATGAGTACTACACCTATTCAAGTGATACTTGACTCAATGCAAGGTGTTATCATTGGATGAGTGGTGTTTGGCTACTATTCGAGTTTTTGGATTAGTCAAGTGACATTTGATGATTTCTTGAATCTCATTTGATCAAGCGACACTTTCTTTTTCAAAAAACTTCTTAATTCAATCCTTGTCATGTTAAATTATTATACTAAATGGAGACTTAAAGATGGTATATGATAATTTTGTTGTGAAGTTATGCAAAAGAGCCAACAATAAAAGGATTTGACAATAGTAAATCGCTGAAAATGTCAATAAGCAAGTAAAACTAAGTATAATGGGAACAAGATGAGCATACATTTTTGAAGAATCTAAACATTTTAATTATTTAGAATGACATGCTAATGCATTTTTTCATTATATACATGAAATTTATCTTTCTTATTGTGATATTTATAACGATTCACTCTACTATAGTTGAAAAATTTCTTCTATTTAATAAATTCACTTATTTCAACTAATGAATAATTTTCATTAATCTTTAGCTCCTCATCAAAAAAGGTACATATTTCAGCAATCCCATTCATTTTCTATCATATTCTACAGTCATGAACCTTTTTTCTATGATAATCAAACACATTGATCTTCCTTGCAAATTAGTGTTCAAAAATATACTTTTTTCCTAAAAATCTTGAAAATTTTCTTCCAAGTCAACCCCTTTTTACATATCTTTGTATTGCATTGATGTTCACATTGTGAGGAATCTCTTCCAATTAGATTGTTAATATCAATTTCATGTTTAATATGGCTTCAACAGTGATGGAACAAAAAGTAAGTTTCACACCCAACACCCATGCTACATTATATTCACCTAGTGGGTTAACACCATCAAACTTGAGTGCCCTTGCTTTACAAAAATATTTTTTGATGTGGCATGAGTGGTTTTCATCTTTAATATCTCCTTTGCATATGGATGATGATATATGCAATCAAGAGTTTGAAGAAAATCTTAAATCCTAAATAGGAGGTGCTACTCTTTTTGTGAGCTTTTTCTAGAGTGAACCAAATGTCCACCATATCCTCTACTTCTTTTATATTGTTATGATTGCTTCTAGATATATGAAATGCTTTAACAAATTTGATAATTAAAAGTTTTTGTAAAGTTGGTATTTGTCTTCTCTAGAACTCCAAATTTTCTCTTGCCAACTCCTAATTGTTTCTTCCAGACCATTTGTCAGTTTTTATTGTGTAAGGAATTTCTACCTCTTAATTGTGGTTCTAGACACCTAACCATTCCCAGAGCAGACCCAATGCAATTTTTCAGTGTTTCAAAAATACAACCATCTTGTGAGGCCATAATGTCTATGGATTGGTTAGCTAATTTAGGTTGAAGGGTATTGTTTTATTCAATATTATTTCAAATCTCAAATGAGCTTGTTAGAAAAAGATTGGTTTGATGTGAGAAAATTTAAAAGTACAAGGTCAATGTTGAAATACTAGGAATTGTTAATTGGAGATGAGTTGGACATTCACATCTCCAATAAGTGATGCACTTTGTCCTTCAAAATGATTGTTGGATTTGAATTAGTGGTGTTGTCCTTACTCCAATAATTCTTGCAGACTCCATTAAATACTCATGCAACTTTTTTTCCCAATCCCTTTTGACTACAATTATAAAATTTTAGCATTTACAACTGTTGAAAATATTAAGGTTCAATCTTCTACAAAAAAGAGATTATTTCATAAAAATATTGTTTTTAGTACTATATGTTGAAAAAAATTCAAGTTCATATCCAATAATAAACAATAGAGACTCTGAGATACAACAAAACTTCACTCCTAAAGGAGCATAGCTTCAAACTATGCTTTAGTATACCACTTTGTAACAACCTAACTTTTCTACATATGTTGGGGGATAATATTTTCTTCAATTGTGAGAATTGAAAGAAAATATACTAGCCTATCAAAGTGCAGTTGAAAAGATGCCTATGCTACACATGTATAATTACACGAAAGAATCAAATTAACCATTACATCACAAGACAATATGGATACAAAAAATATCAACTTTATTTTATATTTAGATACTAGGCGAAATGTTCTCAAGCACAAGAGACCCAAGACTAATCGATTGGAAGAGAAAATGTGAACTCAAATGTAGTGGGACTTTAACCATACAACCATGCTTATTCTCCATCACAAGTTCTAACACTATTCTAGAGAAAGATATCACAAATAAGCCACAAAATTATTTGACAAATAATCCATAATCCAAACAATAAAGAATTGCTAGCTCATTGATAGCACACTCTTGAATGCTAATGGGAGGTCCTAAGCTCGAGTCTTACCTAGTCCATCAACCACAAAGTATTGATATCTCATTGATAGAGCACCCTTACATGCTAATGGAAGGTCCTATGCTCAAGTCTTATTGCTTAGTCCATGGAATAACATGTGGTATCAAAGTGTTATTCTTTTAGGAGTGAAGCAAGGACCAACTAGAATAGGAACTCCAAGAAAAGAATTGTGGATTAAAGAGGGTTGTTGATTTGTGAACATGACTGGATATTCCACTTCTTTTTCACAAACCCTTCCAATAAACAATACACTTGTAAAATGCTTTAAAAAATCAGTCTGGACAAATGCAATGTAGCATGAAACTACCAAAAAATGGCTATAAAACAACAAACGAGATTGAAATGAGATTGAATACAAGTGTAGACCTGATAAAACTTAAATGAATAAAAAAAATCGAAGAGTGAGCTTCAAACTCCTTATGTCACTAAATATCAGATATTACAAATAGGGTCAAAGTCAATAAGAGTTTTAAGAATTGATGAAAACATAAACAAATAAGTTTGAAAAATACAACATAACTACAACTCCATAAAAACTTTGTACATAAGTCTGCAACACCTTTCTATGAACACTTGGAAACATAGAACATGTGCCAGACTTTGTGCACCATCTTCCATAGATTTCAATAACTCCAACAAGTCTTCTTAGGTAGGTTTATTCATGAAAAATGTTTGAAAGAGGAAGAGATAATGTTTGCAACCATTGTTCTGCCCAATAAGACAACTTGGCATAATCTCTACTTTCATCAAACTAGCGGTTACAAAATTGCCCCTACTAGGACTAATAGTTTCATCACCAACATAAAATGCTCTTTTCTACATGACTTTCCTAAAACTCTCACTTCCCTAAGATGCACTAGATCAACCCAAGGTAGTCTTCAATACAGTAGAGTGAGAATGATAAGTCAGATCTCTTAATGATAATAAGAGATGAGGCATTGGTAAGTCAGATCTCCACAACGAAGGTCCACGTGTGGGTTTAATACGAGATGAGGCATTGGTAAAATGACGAAGGTGCATACACGGCCGAGCAGACAAGATGGTCCCCCTCCGCCTGCTAGTAAAAAAAAAACGCTCTACGCGGCGTTTGACCGGTTTGTGGACGATGAGACGTCAACATCCAAGACAGTGCAGTTTAGGCAGCCTCGAAACAGCTGTTTCATAATGCACACAGCTAAGTAGCCCTGCTCGACGCTACATTCTTCTGGCTGGAATTCCGCATGCAATAAAACCCAAAACCTTGTCTACCTGTAAATACAAACTGCGGTCCAACTCATCCATTTAGCAACTCCTGAGGAAATTTCTTGCTACTTTCCGTTCCTTTACCCGAACCTTACCCTGCCCCTGCCCCTGCCCCTGCCTATATATAAATACCATTCATTTTCCCCACTAATCACCATTCACCACATCCTTGCCTCTATCAATACTCTTACACACTACATTCTTGCCTTCCGTTTCCAATGGACCTCATACGATGTGTCCTCCTCTTAAGCCTTGCACTCTCATTCTCCCACCTTGTTTCTGCAAATTTCTACAATGACTTCGACATCACATGGGGAAATGATCGTGCTAAGGTACTCGACAATGGCCAACGATTGCAGCTCACTCTCGATCAGTCCTCAGGTATTTATCTCATTTTCTTACTGCAACTGCATATATATGATTTTAACAGTATGCTTATCTCTTCCTCTGCTGCATTAAAACAGGTTCAGGGTTCCAATCCAAGAATGAATATCTCTTTGGCAAAATTGATATGCAAATCAAGCTGGTGCCCGGTAACTCGGCTGGTACTGTCACTGCATACTATGTAAGTCTGTCCCTTCAATTCATTCTCTAGTCCTCATGTTAGTAGTGGGAAGTTGAGCTTGGTCTAATAAAATGGTGATGCTCTGGCGCAGCTCTCATCACAAGGGAATACGCACGATGAAATAGACTTTGAGTTTCTGGGAAATCTGTCTGGAGATCCCTATATTATGCACACCAATGTTTTCTCTCAAGGCAAAGGCAATCGCGAGCAACAATTCTACCTCTGGTTCGACCCCACCGCAGACTTCCACACTTATTCCCTGCTCTGGAATCCCCAACAAATTATGTAAGTTAATAATGTCCCTGCAACTTCAAATCAACCAGTGAATGTGTCCTCTTTGGCCTGGCCTTGTAGTTTTAATATCATCATTGTAGTTATAATATGTATTTATGATGTTCTGCAGGTTTTCTGTGGATGGAACTCCGGTGAGAGTGTTCAAGAACAGCGAGGATTTGGGAGTGGCATATCCAAAGAATCAAGCGATGAGAATATATTCGAGCCTGTGGAATGCAGACGATTGGGCAACGAGAGGCGGTGCAGTGAAGATCGACTGGAGCAAATCCCCTTTTGTCGCCTCGTATGGAAATTTCAAAGCAGAGACATGCTCTGCCTCCTCTGATTGCTCTGTGAATTCATGGTACGGTGCAGAGGCATTGGAGTCGAGTGAGCAGCAGAAACTTGAATGGGTGCGCAAGAACTACATGATTTATGATTACTGTTCGGACAGTAAAAGGTTTCCACAGGGCTTTCCTGCTGAATGCACTCGCCAGCCATCCAACTGAGTTCAAAGACCAACATACGCCAAGTCTCACCAAATTCTTTTATTCTTTCATTTTTTGTAGCGATTTTCCAAGCCCAGGAGGCTATATTTGTAATGATTAGATCCCGGTGAATTGAATATATACGTCGATTTGAATTTTTTATCATTTGAAGAGTTTGAAATTTCCTTCAACTGTGGACGGCTGCGTGAGCTTACGTACGATCTCTGGCGTTTCTTGAGGATGTTAAAGTTTCATTCACATACACGTCTGAAATTTCTCAATAGAGATACAAGGAGAATCTTTATTCTAATTACAGTCCTCTAAATTCAGCTTGCACCTGTGATTTATTGGTCAATAGAGATAGAGGGAGAATCTTTAATTACAGTCATAGATGTGATGTTAGAAACATGATTGCCAGGTACAAATTCATTCACTAGTTTGTTTATAGTTTATGCAAATGAATTGCCATTGTTAGAGTTGAATTAAATGAAATTATATTGTTCACTAATGAACAAACTAAGTCAACAAGAATATGAACCCCATTTGAAGAACTATACAGGTTCTTAACTGGATTTTCTGTTGCAAAATTTGGAACTAATGTCTGCCAAATCCCCAAAAATAGCAGAGAGAAATGGCATCATTTAGCTCCAGCGATGGAAATTGATAAAGTTAGCTAGAGGGTTGTTTTGGCTTTGTGGAAGAATCCTTGGTTGTCAAAAGGGCTTCGTATGCTTCCGCTTCAGACAACAAAATGTCCAAATGTTTTCTAGACTAGACATCATCCAACACCACTATAGTTGTCTTGGCTTGGCTCAGAAGCTGTTGTTGTAGCTCTATATCAAATTAGCAACATACAGTATTTTAGAAGTGCTCGGCTGTCCATAAACTGTCTACCCAAAAACATAAGTTTGCCCCAGAAATAGTAAATGAGACCAACAAAATTCAAACAAACCCATACCCCATTGAATATTATCAAAACAATAATTATAAATTTGAAGTTGTATATCTTAGAGACATCTAAGAATCCATGGATCTTGCTCCACATAAAACAGCAGACCTCTATACAATACCACAAAACACCTGAAATTTCCAAGGTAGAAAAACTCCCCAAATTTTCATCAGCCATACATGTAAAAATATGCAACAGTGTGGTATTTTCAAAACTTACAATCCCTAACCATAAAAGATTAATTTTTTTTGTTAAGCCATCGTAGAGAAATGGGTCATAGCCCCAAGAGGAGTTGTGGTTTGCAAAACCTTACCCGCTCCAGAGTTTCAAACTCTTTCCATTTTGTTTGTGAATTAGAGCCTTCATTGGATGCAACCTACTATAGAAAACTTGGGAAGAGGAGTTGTGGTTTGCAAAACCGAAAATGTAGTGAGAACCATGAAGGCAAACCAAGTAATACAAAAAAAAACAAGATGTAAAAGCCTTGGTTGACACATCCCTTCCATGATGACATACACATTGTCTCTTCTGCTTGTGGACAAGACAGTTTGTAAAGAGTGATGGATGAAGCGCCATGAGGCGGTGGAGGATGAACTAGCTTGGGTGGTAGTAGAGTATTGAAAAATATTGAGAGTTTAGGTTGAAATGTGAACATGTATTAGGGATAAATTAGTAGGGTTAGGTTTAATAATTTATAGACCTAAAATGTTCAACAATAAGATAAATTTTGTATAGTTTTAGGATACTTAGGAAATAAAGGTAGTTTATATTTATTTAATTATTAATATCAATATGTTAAATTATTAGTGCAAGTGCAATCAAGGATCAGCTGTGATAATTGGCTATGATGGGTGGGGGGTTAGAAAAGTGGCTTTTGGACATCTTTTATGACTACGCATAAAAAGGCATCAAAATTGATGATGACGAATTCAAACCTTAGGTTTAAGCAATCAACTAGCCGAGGATGGTGCTATAAATTTCTTAGAGTTGTTCAACATTAATAAGTTCGATTTTGAGGGCCACAAAGTTAGGGTGCACAACTATTGGATCCTCTCCCCTACCTTTCATTAAAAAATAGAATTTCCCAAACGCTCAGATTTCTTGCAAGAATTTTGTATGGGACAATCATTATGCACTCCAACTCCTTGTAATATGCACCTTACACATCTGGTATGTGGAGATGTCCTAGGGCCAATGGGAAGTGGGACTAACAAGTTCACACACCATGTTGCGTTTGGAGATGGATTCTTTTGTTGGATGTGATGGTGGCTTTTAGGTTTTGGTGTTTTGGGATTTGTTGGCTTAGGAGATCATGAATTTGTATGCTCGTAGATAAAGGGGATTTTGAGTTTTGGAGTGAGTATCCACATTACCATATTTTAGGAACCAAATGATTTTTGTGTTTTTCTTATCACTTTTTTCTTGAATATTTGGATTATATGGATTTTAGAGTCCAATTGGATTGCCAATTTTTAGGCTTTAGGGATTATAGACCATTGAATTCTTGCTTTAGATTCATGGATATTTTCTTTGAGGTCCATGTCTTTTCAAGATTAGATTTTGGAAACCATATGAACTTTGGATTTTGGAAATTTTAGTTATTGGGATTGGGGTTTTTAGATTTGGAAAAACAAGCTTAGGCATATGGTACTTTTTGATCCATATAAAATGCCTTTGGTCATTGAAACTCTTAGGATTAAGACCCTTTGGATGTAGGAATTTTAGGAATTTGGAGATTCTATCCATGATCCTTAAGGGATATATGATCTTTAAGGGATATATGATCTTGAAGTCTCATGGAAGTGGCAATAGATTCATCATTATGAAATAGGTCACATGGTGTATGATTTTGTTAATCAAGGGTAATGGACAAAGACAACTTGGTTAAGGCTAGTGATCGGGTCAATGAAATGGTTGGTGATGGAGGTAATGGGGGTTATAGGGTCACTAAAAGGAGTGGTAGAAATTTCCTTAGATGAATGATGGTGGGTACCCTTTTAGATGGTTAGATAAGTTACCCTAGCACTTGTAATATTAACATCTTTATTTTTATCATCAAGGGAATTATATTTGATGCCTTAAAATCTATGATTTGTATACATATGAATGATCCCTATAACTCCTTATGGAGGCCTAATCCTTTTCCTTGATAGTTCATGATTTTATACATTTGATTTGTGATAGGATGCTCATTAATTTGGAAACAAGATGCAAATCCACTGTTAGGAAGCTTAGGATTTTCAAATTGCATTTTTGTGAGGAATCCATATCAAACAAAGGTAATTGGTTCCAATGGTTAGTATATTTATCCTTGGAGGAGGTAAATGGGGGTTTAAGAGGACTTCTATGTTGGATAAGGATTAATGGGGTTGATGGAGGTATTTTGACCTTGATTCAGTTATGGATACATTTGACCATGTATAGGGCAAGGATCTTGATGTTTATTTTGCAATGTAGGGATGTATTGCTCAAGCATGATAATATGTCCTTGATCAATTAAATCATTAATGTATCTCTTTAGGTTCAAGCATTGATAAGAAGGGTGTTTATTGATTTAATGAGGACTATGGATCTTGGATTTTATGGATAGCTTAAAAGGGGTGGAAGGACAATATTCAACCTTTTGCATGGACTAATTTATGGGAATACCAATGTTAGGGGGTTTGGATAACATTGAAATATTTTTTTTTGCAAGGTGTGTGGTATAACTCCCTAGATTCATGATTTTGATTCCTTACAAGTAGCCCTTGGATAACATCCTTCATAGCTATGTTGGATTGATAGGTTTGATTATTTTGATTGGTTTGAATGGGTCGATTGATTTGATCAAATTCATAAAGTTTTGATTAAGGTAAAAATGGGAAGGACTCATACTCTTTACAAAAAGTTCTTGCTTAAGATTATAAGGTAAGTTTTGATGAGGGAGATATTTGTTCACTTGTGAACTTTGAAATGACCTTATACACAATGAATTCTTTGTTTAGCTATTGAGGTAGCAAGGGAAATCATAAATGAGGAAATTACTTAATAGTTGAGGTGCATCTAGAATCAATTTTGCAAAGGTACCATGGTAATATCCTTGAGCAAAGTATAGGTAGTTGCTATCTTGTTGCAATTAGTCACAAATATTTTTATGGAGTGTTTCTAGCTGAAATGGTAGATAAGATATGTTGATGAAAAAATAGAGATCATGTAGGAATTTCAAATGCATTGTCAGTTGTAATAGTTTGTGTGAGTGTATCAAATTTACCAATGAGGTGAAGCAAGATTATATCTTCCATTTCTACACATCTTTTTGAATGCAAAGTTAATTGATTTTCTTCTTGGAAAGTACATAGTAAGAAACTAACATGAAATTATTTTTACAAGTCTCTTCCCATCTCTTCTTGACACAAATTAGAGGTGTTCTTACAACATTATCTTTAGGGATTTAAAAGAAGGAGCTTTTTAGTAGGAATAGGGACAGTTTACTGAGTTCACCTAAGTGGATTGTTAGCAAAAAGAAAAAACACATTTTCAAAGCTTTCTAGAGAGTCGGGAGGGATTTATTTTTTCAATGGAGGGTAACAGATTCTAGTGGATCCTCATGCATTCTTACCATCAATTGATAAAATCACTAAAATTTTGGAAAGAAGGAATAGGGGATCAATTTCTTTTCCTCAAATTACCCTAAAGAATATACTTAAATCAATGAAAACCTAAACCAAACTCAAGCAAAGTAGTCAAACCTACCTTATGAAACATAGTATTGGCTGCTATTCGACATTATTTTGGATTGGTACTGGCTATTGTCACTTATATTTATAATAATAGGACATGTGCAAGATCATGGGGGTCCAAAAAGTGGCAATGTGAAAAAAAAAGCGTTTTTAACACGTCCAAAAACGTGGAATTCACGCCTTTGACTTTTTTTAGGCTTGGGTACAATATCCATTTTGGAAAGCGAGAAGCCATTTTAAAATAAAAAACAAAACGGATATCCGTTTTGAAAACCTAAAAAACCCTCTTTAGTAAAATGGGCATAACTTTTGCATTTCTTATCGAAATTTCAACTTTTTATAGGCGTTGGAAAGGTGATTGAGAGATCTATGCAATGGACTAGGTGATGTTTCTATATTTTACACCAAAAAATAATTATAAAATTTTTAACTTCATATTTCATTTTTGAAACATCAAATGCTCACTAATTTCACATGCAAAGTCTTTTTTTTCATGATTTTTTTGTAACACTCATCTCAAAATACTTGAAACATTAGAAAAAGTAATGAATAATTAAATATTTATAGTTTTTGTAGCAAGGAGATGAAAAAATATTCATAAATCATCATATCTCTTTATGCATTTCTCTACCTCTCTATATATCACTATGTCTCCACTTAAGCTCTAGACCTATCCCTCCCTCCTTTCTTCTATCTTTATCCCTCTTTATACCTATCTTTCTCACTCTCTCTCCTTGAGCTCTAGACATATATCTCCACCTCTCTCTCCATCCTTCCTTCCCTCTCTCTCTGAAGTCCCTCCCATTCCATCTCCCTCTCTTTCTCCCTCTCCATCTCCATCTCCCCTCTCCCTCTCTCTCTCTCCCTCCCTTTGAAGTATCTCTCCCTCTTAGGTCTCTCTCTCAAGTATTTCCCACTCCCTCTCTCCCTCTTAGGTCTCTCTCTCAAGTCTCTCCCACTCCCTCTCTCTCTCTCTCACTTTCTCCTCTCTCCCTCCAAACTCTCTCTCTCTCTCTCTCTCTCTCTCTCTCTCTCT